>JACBKR010002786.1:0-33062 GCA_014218235.1 Colocasia esculenta | reverse complement strand
GTTGCTTCCAGGTACCATGCCGATTTCTAAAGCTCCATATCGGATGGCACAGCAGAACTAAAAGATTGAAAAAGCAGTTTAGAAGAGTTGTTGCAGAAAGTTTATTAGACCGAGATTCCGTGGGGAGCGCCGTTTTTATTGTGTGAAAAAGAAAGATGGAGTTTTCGGATGTGTATTGATTAGGGTTTCTGCAGGGTTAGAAGCCGAAGAACTTGGCGTCAACATCGTTTGTCGCCAAGCTCATCAGCCAGGATGTAGGCGGCCAGATCCTTTGCCGTCGACTTCCTGTAAGCGGCAGTCGATGTGGCCGCCTACTTGCTATAAGCAGAAAAGACTGTTTATGGTATTTATCGATAATGAATGGTGCATTGGCACCTGTGATGCACTGAGTGCACGTAGTTTCCGTGTTTAGCATACAAGGTATGTAGTTAGTTGCTACTTTTGTGACTGCGTGTTGTTCACGCGAGTCCAGTTGTGTTCACGTGTAGTGGACCGTTGTTACTTTGAGGTTTACGTGAGGTTTCACGTGGTTTTGTGTGTGACGTGCACGTGGTTTTGTGTACGTGGCAGTAGTACGACGCCTACCGTGGTTACCTTCCAGTTGGGTGCCCGGTTCTTTGGAGCCAGGCTGCTAGCTCGGGGCTTTGTCCCGTACTTGTGTTGTACCGTTGAGGTCTGTGTCGTCTGACCTGGACACCCTCACTCCTGGTTTGAGTTGTACGTCCGGCTGAGGGAAAGACGACATTGGGACAGTGACACTTGTGTTTGTTTTTAGTCACTTGTAGCGCGCTCATAGTTGGGGGTACGGACACCAGTAGACGTACTGGACCCCAGCTAGTCCTTTCACAGTGCCTCACTCTAGAGAGTTCCGGGCCAGGATCTCTAGAGGTGTCAGGCATGGGCCTGTGACCGTGTGGTACACAGGTGGTGGTGTTTAGTTGGTCTCCACAGTTGCTTGACCTTTTCACGTGGAGCGGCAGCTGGACCTTTCGTCCGTGGCTGCGAGACTGAGAGGAAGACCTGTGTAGCTTGTCCGAGTCAGTTTCTGTGTCGCGAACCAGTTCACGTGGCTCGTGTTGGCTGTCTCTACTTTAGCTTGTACACCTGTACTGGTTTGCCATTAATTATTAAAGTTGTTTCTCGTAGTCGACAGACAGTGAGTACTTTTATAGCTTTAATATCCTGTTTAGATGTTCTATAAATTGTTGGTATTGTTGACTGCTTTCGTACCTATGGTTTTGGTTTGCTCGGTGTTGGGGAGTTCCCTACTGAGCCAGTGACTAGCGAGGCTCACCCCTACACCCACAGGTGAGAGCGAGGAGGACGTTTCACGACCGTCGTCCGTTCAGAGCCGCGCCGTAGCGGTACAGGGTCGGTACCTCCAGTTGTGTAGTGGCAGTTCCACATTGTACTGTAGTTAGTTGTTTACTTTCTTCAGTTGTACCTCGGGGTATGCCCCAGGCTCTTGTACTTCTTTTCACTTTTGTGGAAATTGGCTAGGTAAATGGTGAAATATTATAAAATGTGGTGTTGTTCCTTTGTGTTTACACGGACTGTGGTTTGGTATCCCTTGCGAGGCTTTGCCCGTTCGCGGGAGGCGGACTCGGATCAAGTACGTTATCGTTTTAACGGGCTTGGCCGAGGCGTTCCGTCACATTATGCATCGACTACAGGCAGTTGAATCACCTCACTATCAAGAAACAAATCCCTCTGTCTCGTGTTGATGAATTGTTTGATCAAATACAGGAGCTATTTCTTTCTCTAAGATTGACGTTAGATCGGGATATCATCAGATGAGGATTAAAGATGCGGATATTTACAAGACAGCTTTTAGGAGCAGGTACGGTCATTATGAATTTGTAGTCATACCTTTTGGACTAACCAATGCTCCTGCAGCTTTTATGCAATTGATGAACAACATCTATCGGCCCTACCTTGACAAGTTCGTCGTGGTCTTTATCGATGATATCCTTATATACTCCAAGACCAAGGAAGATCATGAGGAGCATTTGAGGATCGCTCTGCAAATCTTGCGGGACAACAAACTCTACGCCAAATTGAGCAAGTGTGAATTCTAGCTCGAAGAGGTGTCATTTCCAGGCCATCCAAGGTAGAAGTTGTACTCAACTGGGAAAGACCGACTAATGTCACCGAGATCAGAAGCTTTCTTGGACTGGCTGGCTACTACAGACGGTTCATAAAAGACTTCTCCAAGATAGTTGTACCTCTTACTCACCTTACGCGAAAAGAGAACCCATATGTCTGAAGGAAGGAATGTGAGAAAAGCTTCCAGACACTGAAGCAATGTTTGACTTCTGCACCTGTCCTCGCATTGCCAGTCGAGGGCGAAGGATTCTCAGTCTACACTGATGCATCTGGAATCGGTCTAGGCTGCGTGTTAATGCAAAATAAGAAAGTGATAGCTTATTCTTCAAGGCAGTTGAAGCCACGTGAAGTTATTACCCTGTCCATGACTTAGAAACTAGCTGCAGTGGTATTTGCACTCAAGATATGGAGAGCAATTCATTGTCTACTCCGACACAAGAGTCTGAAGTACTTATTTTCCAGAAGGAGCTTAATATGTGACAAAGGAGATGGCTGGACTACTTGAAGGATTTTGATTTCAATATTCAATACCACCCAGGCAAAGGCAATGCAGTAGTTGATGCACTTAGTAGAAAGTCAGTAGCATCCTTATCTTGTTTAGTCATGGGTGAGATGCAACTATTAAAGCAATTCGCCAGTCTGAATCTAAAAATTAAGAAGAGAAGTGATAAGATGATAGTTGCCAACCTTAGAGCTCAACCCGACATTTTTGCCGAGATCAGGGAACAGCAAGATAACGACCCATTCTTGATCTGAGTCAGGGAGACCGTAGCCGACAAACCTGATTTCTCCATCGCTGAGGATGGAAGAATACTATTCCAAGCCAGGACATGCGTGCATGATAATGAAGAGCTGAAGAGAAAGTTGATCGACGAAGCCCATAAGTCAAAGTATACAATTCACCCAGGCACAACCAAGATGTACCAGACATGAAAAGGTCATTTTGGTGGCCTAACATGTAGCGTGAGGTGGCTGAGCATGCCGCGCACTGCCTCACATGTCAGTAGGTAAAAGTAGAACATCGTCATCCTGCGGGTGTACTTAGACCCCTGGACATACTAAATGGAAGTGGGAAAGTATCGGCATGGATTTCATTATGGGTTTACCCTGACTCATGGTGGACTTGATGCAATTTGGGTTATAGTGGACCGTTTCACTAAGTCCGCACATTTCCTTGCAATCTAAAGCACATGGAGTGTTGATGTACCAGCAGCCCTGTATTTGAAGGAGATAGTGAGATTACACGGAGTTCCTATATCCATAGTCTCAGATCGTGACCCCAGGTTCACTTCTAGATTCTGGAAGGGACTTCAACAGCTTTATGCACGAAACTCAATTTCAGCACAGCTTTCTGCCCACAGACGGATGGACAGACAAAAAGGACAAACCAGATTGTGGAAGACATGCTGCGAGCCTGCACCATAGACTTTGAGGGATATTGGAATGAACAGTTGTCACTGATAGAATTCGCCTACAATAATAGTTATCAGGTCAGCATTAAGATGGCACCATTTGAAGCTCTGTACGGCAGAAGTTGCAGATCGCCAGTATGTTGAATGAGGTAGGTGAACAGCAATGGCTAGGACCAGACATGGTGCAGAACACCAGCAGGGATATACAGATTATCAGAGATAGGATTAAGATAGCTCAGTCTAGGCAGAAGAGCTATGCAGATAAAAGAAGAAGGGACTTAGAATTTCAGACTAGAGATCATGTGATGCTGAAGGTATCCCCGACCAAAGGATTTCAAAGGTTTGGGATGAAGGCAAGTTGAGACCAAGATTCATTGGTCCATTTGAAGTGTTGGATAGAGTTGGCGAGGTGGCGTATCGTCTGGCACTACCTCCCAATTTCTCAACAGTACACAATGTTTTCCACGTGTCAATGTTAAGGAAGTACGTGTATGACCCATCACACATAATCAGTTATGATGATATCATTCTGAACAAAGATATGACCTATGAAGAAAAGCCAGTGAAAATTCTGGACAATAAGATTCAGCAACTTCGAAACCGACCCATATCTGTGGTCAAGATACTCTAGAGAAACCACGAAGTTGAAGAAGCCATGTGGGAGTCCAAAGCATTAATGCGACGAAATTACCCAGAATTATTCAGTAAGTCTCTCTTCCTCTTACGATCATATGAATTTGGGGACCAAATTCATTTTAAGAGGGGGAGGAGTAACAACCTTGATTTTTAAATCTCAAATAAAATAAAAATTTTAATTAATAAATGTGATAAATGGAATTAAAGTTGATTAAAGAGAGAATAATTTAAATAAAAGGGAATTAAATCAAAGTCCATTAAGTTAAATTAACAATGGGTTGTATTAATGGTCCTAACATGAATTGTTGGGCCCAAATGAGGAGAGCCTATCATGGGATGGGAAGTAATTAAGCTAAATTCGGAGTAAAAAAAGTAATAATTGGAAAAAAGGTTAAGATAAATATTAAATAACCCATATCTATCCTAAAAAGAGTTTTATACTTACCCTAACCCTTTGCCCACAAAATTAGATCATTTCCCAACCCTATTACAAAGATAAATGAGAGAAAGTGGGAGATAAACATGGAAAATTCGGAGTTTAAGGAAAGGAATGAGTCTTAAGGAAGTAAGGACTCTAATAAGCAAACAAAACACCCTAAACTCGGCCCTAGCAACCCATAGATCGTGGTGGGAGCTCTGGAGAATGAAGGAGAAGGCTGTGGGCGAAGGAGCTGGAGGCGAAGGCTGGAACAAGTGGGGATTTCATCTACTTTTCGTCATCAAACCCTAGGTCTTCTTGTTAGCAAGAAAAGGTAGGCAATCTCTCAAGCACAAATCTTGAAACTTTAACCCTAGGCAGTCCATGCACCCCTGTTTGAAAGCTCCATGGTTTCACTAATTTTCGTCGCTCCATGATGGAGTATTATATGTTTCAATCCCTGTCATATCCATGTACCCGAACTTTCATGTTTGCTTTCCAGCCATGTGCATAGTTGATCCCATGCCATGTAAAAATTCTCATAAATACTACATCCTGTTAGCTTTCAAATGCCCCTAGTTTCCTAATTTTCATCATGTATCCAATGCCAATTAATTCGTTAACCCGTGACTGTGCATGTTTAGGTCACCAAAAGTAACCTAATCAAAGCATGCCCTATACATGTCTGTTTTCTAATTAATCATGCTCAGTGATAGATCAGCCTATCTAGTTCTGTTTAAAGTGTGTTTCATGAATTTTGGAGCATCGTGCAATTTTATACAGATTTTTGAAGTGTACTGTGTCAAGCTTGAAGGGAGGAAACCCACCTAGAAAAGGGGAAAATCTCCTTTCTGGGCCGGGTTACCTTCTGAAGTCGCGACGGCCCGACCCGTCGCGATCTCAGAGGGGGTCGCGACACGAGGGTCCGTCGCGTTCTGAACGCGATGGGTCGACATGTCGCGACTTCCCCAGTTCAAACCCTAGCGGCCGGTTCAGCAGAACGCGACCGGACCATGAGTCGAGACCTGAACGTGACAGCTACCCCTGTCGCGACATCAGTATAGCGGCCAGAACCCGAAATTGTACATATAATCCTACTATTTATGCCAAATAAACCTTGTTTAACTCTGATTAAGTACTGTTATGATTAATTTCGACCTGTTAATTATTAATGGGTAATAATTACATGAAATCTATTAATTTAAAAGCTATGTACGCACAATCATACATGTTCTCTTGATATATTTCTTACACTTGCACACACTTAACATTCATGTTTGCCATTAAACCCTATTAAATTATTCAATAATGTATCTGGTAATTAAGTGAAATTAATTACTAAATTCTCTATTTAATTAATGACACTTGTTTTCGTTTCATTCGCGTGCTTTGTACACCGTTACCGCTTCCCTCGGCCTTCGAGCACTCGAGGCATGGACCACCTCGCCATCGAGAATACTCCTGACTAGACCAGGGACTCCTTGTCAAGGCCTCCGTAAGTCTTCTTGACTTTGGCGCACGTCCTTAGCCGACGAGCTGGTTGTACCCTTAAAACTCGTTACACCTTAGGGATCAGTACGATCCAAACGGCCTTAGTGTGTTCTCTCTTACCTTGGGATCACGCCGGACCATCTAGCCTGTGTTCATAGCATGGCTAGTGGGCAGTTGTGACTTCTACCTGACTGCCGGTACCCGACCTAGTGCCGTCCAACTGTAACTATCGTGTTTAACATCGTTTTATGATTGTACTCGGCCCCTATCTCATCTACTATCTCAGTACTCTCATCTGTTCACGTTCTCTCTACTCTCTCATCTGTTCGTCTATTACTCTCATCTATTCTTGGTACTCTCTTGACCATTTATGGATTGTCTAAGATAAGAATGACTTATGCCAGCGCAATAGGACCGATCTGGTCCTGGGAGGAGCGCCCCGAAAAGTGCTAGTGCCCATTTGAGTTAAAATGATCAGGGGTGTGTATGGCATGCACTCAGTGCTATTATACTATCAAGATTAATCTATGACAATCAAAGTGCTATCAATACAAGTGTAATCTAGTCAAGTGCTATACAAGTGCTATCGTTACATGCTATTATCGTTACATGGCCATTCCATTTATCATTCTCGTTGTGCAATTTCCCTGTACAAGTGATATTGTTCTATTACCACCGTTACTTGCGCTACATGACTATTCTCTCTAGTTATCTTGCCATTTAAGACATTAATTATTTAAAGCATACTTGTTCTCATGAGATATTAAGTCCTACTGGGTGTTATTCGCTCACCCTGCGTATCTATTTCACGTGTTCAGGTGAGTCGGATGGAGATGACCACACTCATGAGGATGGGAACGAGGACGATGTCCAAGAGTGACCAGATCAGCAACCACCGTTTAGTAGTTAGTTAGTATAGTAATGAATCAGTTAGTCCTTATGTATTAGTTTGGATTGAATAAAGTACTCTGCGCCCTAGTTATGGCTCTGATTAGTGAATGTAATGAAGTTTGAGGAATTATCAATGAAATTAGAGTTTATTTGATATTGTTCCAATTGTGCAATGGTTTGTTATTTATTTCTCGCTCTGTACTATTTAATAACTGTAATATCGCTCTGATATTCCTTGTCGGGGCGTTACATTTCCTACATTTAAGCTCATTGAATCCTAGGGTTTGAAAATGTGAAGAACTTGATGAAGCCCTTCTTTCCTAGCCTTCTCCTCCTTGATCTCCTCATCCTAAGGGCTTTCCTTCTCATCCTCCAAGCTCTAGAAGATGTCTAGGGTTGGCTAGAGATGAAATGGAGGGTTATTTGTATGATATAAGTCACCTACACACTTAAAACTCTTCCTTCTCTTCTAACTACAAATTTCTATAATTATCTCACCATTTTCTAGCCTTTATCTATCTAATTGGCTTGGGGAGAACTACAATTTTGTGGCTAAGGGATTAGGATAAGTCTAGGACTCCTTTTAAGATATATATGAGTCATATTAATACTTTAATTGCCCCTTTTTAATTAGGAGATAATATAGTTACAAATTTCCCTATTTAATATGAGTCTCCTATTTTTATCCCTATTTCCTATTATCTAAATCCCTTTTTTAGATTAGGATAGAGCCCTATTGAGTTAGACTAGGGTTAGGACTCTTTTTAGGATAATTACATGATTTGTAAGGGGATTTTCTTACCCTTTTTAATTTACCATTAATTTAGCCACAAATTTAATCCTATTTATCTCTCATCCATCATTTGGACTCTTGCTTTTGGCCCAATATCCCATGGATGGATCACTTGTACAACCCATATACTTAATTTACTTAATGGGTTTAATTATCACTTTTATATTAGCGAATTTATTTATTGGCCAAAATTACCCATTGGTACAATTCTCATAATGGGCTATCAATACACATTATTTAAAGTCTACCCATGTGTTTATTTTGATTTATAATTCACTTTGACGTATATAATAATAGTTCTCTGACTTATCTTTTAATTACAATACTAAGTCGCAATAATTCTTAAACTTAGTCCAAATGATTTTTATATGCCCAAATTTCTTGATGGGTCATTAGAGAATATTATTTAAAGTATAACTACTATTTTTACAAAAAATTTATATGGGTTTATACGCATGCAATAATGATGCATATCTTTTTTAACTAGTTTGAATTTATTAATTGACAAATTTTCAATTTATCTATATTTTCTAATTAATAATTTTTTGGGGTACTACACATTGACATGCTCAACTCTCTCTTGCAGAGTTTATGACTACCTAAGTATATAGGGGTAAGGGGGGGGGAGCTTTGAATACGGCTTTCCTTATTCTGAATTATGTTCTCCTAAAACCTAAAGATAGTACGTAGTTGGCCAATTGAACTTTGGAGAAATAGGAAACCTAGTTTGAAATTTCTTAAAGTGTGGGGGTGCCTTATAAAGGTACTTGTCCCTGAGCACAAGAGAAAGAAATTGGGACCTAAGATAGTTGACACAGTCTTTCTAGGCTATGCTGAAAACAACTATGCATACATGTTTTTGGTTATTAAATTAGAAATTCTTGGCATGGATATTAACACCATAGTTGAGTTTTGTGATGCTACATTCTTTGAAAATGTGCTTCCCATGAAGACTGGTTTACCTCAACATCTATCTTGTGAGACTGTAAACTCTACACCTAATTATATTCTAGACATGTGGAAAGAATGACAAATGTGGGGGCTAATGCATCTAGACCTATTTCTGATACTAGCGATCAGGAAGAAATAGAACCAAGGAGGAGCACAAGCAAAATGTTTCCAAGGATTTTGGAAGTGAATTCATCACTTACCAGATTAAAGGGGACCCCCCAACCTTCCAAGATGTCATGGCTTCACCTAAAGCAAGGCATTGGAAGGATGTTATTAAGAGTGAGATGGACTCCATTCATGCTAATGGCACTTGGGAGTTAGTTGTTCCTCTTGATCCTGGTTCAAAAACTATTGGATGCAAATGGATCTCTAAGAAGAAGCTCAAGCCCAATGAACCATTGACAAGTATAAATCAGACTAATTGCTAAGGGTTTCAAACAAATGGAGGAGATAGCTTATTTTGATACCTACTCCCCCTGTCACTAGGATGACCACAATCAGAGTGCTTGTAGCATTGGCTTCCATATATAATCTGACATCCCATCAAATAGATGTCAAGATTGCCTTTCTTAATGATGATCTTGATGAAGAGATTTATATGGATCAGCCTAAAGGATTTATGGCTCCATATAGTAAAAAGAATGTTTGTAGACTTATTAAGTCTTTGTATGATTTGAAACAAGCACCTAAGTAATGACATGAAAATTTTGATATGATTATCATATCATTGGCTTTATAGTCAATGAATTTGATAAATGTGTTTACTACAAAGTTAAGGATGATGATTGTATAATTCTATGACTATATGTATATGACATCTTGTTATTTGCAACAATTTAGGGATAGTAAGTGAGGCCAAGTCATTCTTAAGTAGCAAATTTGAAATGAAGGATATTGGTGAGGCAAATGTGATTCTAAGGATGACTCTTACCAAATTAGCTGAAGGAATAGTAATTTCTCAATCTCACTATGTTGAGAAAGTTTTGGAGAAATTTGGCTATCAAGATTGCAAGTCAGTCTATATACCCTATGATCCTTCTAGAATTTTTGCAAGAATAAAAATGGTGATCTTGTATGTTAGTAATGTTATTCTTAGGTTATAGGAAGCTTAATGTATGAGCTAATTGTATTAGGTCTGACATCTCGTTTGTAGTGACTAAACTTAGTAGATACACAAGCTATCCTGACCAAACTCACTAGGAAGTGTTAGATAAGGTATTACTATTACCCTAGGGTTTCATTTTTGGGAGATTCCTTGCTGTCCTAGAAGGATTTAGTGATGCAAGCTGAATAGCCCAGAACTCAGGGAGTAATAGTGTTTCAGGGTATGTATTTACTCTGACAGATGGTGTAGTCACTTGAAGGTCTTTTAAAAAGACCATTTTATCTCGATCTACTTTTGAGGTTGGGTTGTGTGCTTTAGATACCACTGGGTTGGAGGCTGAGTGGATTAGGGGTCTTCTTTTAGAACTTCCACTAATGAGTAAGCCCGCTCCGTGCATTGTGATAACATGACCACAATTGCAAAGATCGGGAGTTCAAAGTACAACCAAAAGGAAAGAAGATACATCCAAATCATATTGAGATCTTTAAGGAAACTAGTATCTTTGGGAGTGATCATTGTAGATTTTGTTGGTACCAATGACAATTTAGCTAACTTCTGACTAAAGGACTTGATAAAAGAAAATCTAGAAATTGAAGTTGGAGATGGGTCTGAACCCATTATTTATTCTCCTACAGAGGCAATTCAACCAATCTGAGTGGAGATCCCATAAAGAAGGTTCAATGTGGTAACAACAATCTGTTGAGAGAACATGGAGGCAGGTACTTCCTTGATTCACTGTATCTGTATCTATCCCCTGATATCCTGACCAAGTGCCTGAAACTGATGTTAAGGAAGAGTTATTATTACTCTGAATGGTTCAAGTCTGGTAAGGCAGAATATTAGTAGTATATCCTTAGAGAAGTCCACCTAAATGAGTACTACTATGAGGCTGCAATTAAGGGAATGGGTTGTTCCTGAAAGTACTCATGACACAGGAAAGGGTGCATGACCTTAAAAGTGCCAAGTCTATAAATTGCTATCAAAAGCCATATACCATGTTGTTTTTCAACAAGTAACCCTCACTCCAAAGAATCAAGTTCAAGATCTAATTAATTCACTCCAGTTCTGTGTGGGTAAAAGTTAGAAATTCTTAGTTGAAGGTTCAAATCCGAAAGGTACTTTATTGAAAGCATGATATATTTATCCTCTGCTATTTATTCCCTATTATCAACCTTGAGTTTGTAAGGGAATGTTGGGTAAAAAGATGTTGGAGGCAATACTAAGAAAGGAAACTCAAGGATTGATAAAGTAAAAAGATGTGCAAGTTTTGTCCTTTGTGTGGGATCTTTAGTCCCACTTGAGAAATCTCTAAGGAGAAGGAGGACTTCATAATCTCATGGGTCCATGAGACTATGTCTTATAGATAATGATGGGGTTATGCTAGACCCTATCACACACGTCGGGCCGGGCTAGGCTGGCGGGCACGCGCGTGTGATGTCATGGGTTGCCCTTACACTTGACATCTTTTTATTTCTTCTTTTTATTTTTTGCCCTTTCTTGGAGAGAATGGGCCTATTTTGGGCCGTTCCTTTCGATTGGCCCATTGTTGTTGTTGTTGTGGGTGTGGGTGTGTCTAAAAGGGTGATTAAGGCTTCCTAATCACAGTTACCGAATTAGACCAAGCCATTTCGACTCCCAGAAGGAATCGCTCACAACTCTTGCCTTCTCTCTCATTCTTTTGTCTACCAACAACGCAATCAGAGTTTGCACCTCCTTGGCCGCATTGTTCACGTGCTCACCCTCCTTGCATTGTCGATCACCGTGTTCACCTGCACATGTATCGTCTTCTGCCTCCACGATCGATTGTTGTCGTCTACGCGTGCACCAACGAGCGACCTGTTCTGTAGTGTTCAGTGCATGATGTTCTACCCGTCTCACTACTGTGTTTAATAGGATTAGGTTATATGTAGCATGCTTCACGGGATTGGCGGGAGTGCGCTCGTCAATCTCGTATTGGTAGTGGTATCTTAGGGAAGTCGCATCATTTTTGTGAGGGTGATTTCTTTTCTAAGAGAAATCTCTCCAAGGCACTTCTACGGCATCCCTATACTTTTCATTTATGCGCATCTATAGCATGGTTAACTCTAAAGATCTATTGTCAAACTCATATCACCTATATTTTGGTTTTTATTGTTTGAATCGAATTCGTATACATGTTTATTCTGGTTCGTCGTGCGTTCGTTCATATCCGATTGTTGCCATGTATTCACCGTAAAATCAACACTTTCGAGAAAAGGACTTGATTGTTGCCTTGGCCACCGCGGCCAACTCCCTCGCATGCATGCATGGGATGGGAATGTAAGAGGAGCAAGTAGAATAAGAAGAAGACTTCACCAAGTGTGAATCCCAACTGGGTCTGTGAGGCGGACATGGGATTATATAGATGTGCGGGATAGCAGAAGCCAATCGAAAGAAGATCGTTACAGCTGGTCCTGGAGTTTGGAACGTAGGTTCTCTTTTTATAGGTGCAAAGAGTCCAGTAGTTCATGGATGTCAAGTGTGAGCATAAGTTAATAGAAGCCATATGTAGAAAGAAAACTGTATATATAGCAAAGTATCTAAAGTTCAATTCTACCTAGTAAGACGGAGAAAAAAGACGGAGAAAAAGAAGATGGAGTTCTTACAGAAGAAAGAAAAAGAATGGAATCGGCAAGGAACATCTTATCTTTTTCCCATTTAATTAAAATATTACTACAAGAAAAATAAGATTTATCAACGACTATATATCAGTGACTAAACATATATTGTTGCCGGCCCACTGTCATATAATACTTATGTCAACGGCTAAATAAAATCGTTGCTTAACATTTATCAACAGCTAATATTATAACCGTCGCTAGAACAAGACAAGCATTAGAGATGTCAATAAGTTGGATATAGTGCGGATAATAAATTATATGTTCCATATCCATTAAGAAAGGATTGTATCTATTTGTTATTCACTAAGAATTCAGATAATGGTGTATCCGAAATTCATTTTGAGTTTTCGGATTTGCAACGGATACGAATTTTATCCGCTATGAAAACATGACATTAAGTGATCTAAAAATCAGAAAAGAACTATAAAATTCTAAAAAATATAATGTCAAAAATAATCTTTAAAGAAAATTTTAATATTTATACAATTAGAATAGAGTGAAAATTGAATGATTACTTGATTTCAACTAAGAAACCATTAAAGTTTGTAATATGGTATATAAGTATTCATAAATAGATTTTAAAAGGAGCGGAGCAACCATTTTCACGTCCACTTCGTTTATGATCTAGATATTATCCATATCTGATATCCGCTCAGTCAAATATTTGTTAACCAGATAATAGTCATCTAATCAGATACAAATTCGGAGCGGATCTAAATTTTATCTGAATCTGTATTACAGCCCTAATCATGTCTGTTAAGCCTTTTCCATCTTCACAAAATTAAAATACTCGGACGATGTCCATATTAATATAATCAATGCCCTCTGTCATACAAAAGTTCATCCAGGAGACCAAATTTTATGAAGTATGACCTCAAAGTTTTTATACGTTTATCCTTCGTATTCTTAAATTCTCTTTCATATAATTAAAATATGCTATAAAAATAAAACCACCCGTAAAATTAATATATTGTCTCATATCGTATCTTGTATAAATCCCAATTGAGAACAAATATTCGATTTCATCATTTCTTGTTTGTCTAACTTTAGATAAATAAAATTATTTAGATGTATCAGAGGTATTTAAGGTCCGTTTTTTTTTAACACACTGTCGGATCTCCATTCGACTGTGTTAGACTATAATACAGTGGGGCCGCATCACCGTACTATAATTTTATTCTCTCTCTCTCTCACTCTATATATATATAAACAATGAAAAAATATTGATACGGTCCTTCGCTCTCTACACAAACATATATATAACCCATTCTCAAAGCGGTTCATAACAAAGTGGAGGCATGCCCATTCAAGATATATAGTGAGATAGAAATATCATATAGAAAATCTATTAAAAGTTGTATTTATGTATATGTTGAGAACTAATTGTAATGAATGTCATCTTTGGTTAAGATATTCGTAATAGAATATTCTCTATTCTTTATATTACTTTTTAAGATATTTTGAAAAGAAAGCAATACAAAAAGTTTATACAATAATTAGTTAAATTTATAACGGGACATAGGTGAATATGAATCTACGATGGATTTTTACACAATCTTCAATTTTATGGGATCATATAAACAAAAAATAGAAAATGACAACACAACCAAGGTTCACCGTACCGCCCGGATCGGCCGTGTCGCTTCTCTGTGGGAAGGTATGGTACTGTACCGTACAATACTGCTGAGATATGATGGGAAAATGATTTGTTTAATTTATTTTTTTAGTTTTGTGATTTGGTGAATAGTTAAAATGAGCAAATTTCAAAAGAAGACTCTCCATCCAAACTTAAGATAGACTCTCCATCTCTTCTCATACATGTACTCTCTCTCTAACTCGAGATTGTATTCTCTCTCTCTCTCTCTCTCTTAAACATATCCTAAGACTCTATAGGATAGAAAAAGACTACCACCAGGTGAAGAGACCCATGGAGGCTCTGCTCACTAAGTCCTATCGCCCCAAATCCAAAGAGAAGTCATTCTCAACGTGCACCATTTCTCTCTCCCCTTTCTCTCTCATATCCTCCAGAACTATCAGGGATATCACACCTTCTACAGTCTAAAAAATGGTTGATATGCTCACGAGGTCTTCATCAGTTGTTCTACTCTTCTTCAGCTTCGTCCTCAAAGTGGAATCACCTCAATTGGTAGTATATGCCCAAAGTTATAGTAGATTATTCTTCACATTCTCTCTCATATCATGATCTACATATACAATATTATCATGCCTTACACATCTCAACGAGGGCATATCTCTTCGAAACTTTTTCTTGAAAGTGTGTTCCCTACGACTTCCTCTACGAGCTCCAACTAGAATCACATCAAATGAAGGTATGTGGTTAAAGATACAGTGAATTATTCTTGACCTCCTCTCTCATATCGCGATCCAAACTAGCAATGAATGCGACTTCTCTACAGCCTGAACGAAGGTGATCCAGTCTTTGGGCTCTTCATGAAAGTTTTTGATGATTTGACCAATATATTCCATCAGATCAACACCAATAATTCGAAAACAGAAACAAAAATGTAACGTCTTAAAATTATAATAAAATATTAATATGATATTAAGAAATTAAAAGAGATAGTAATTATACACAAGACATGATCACTTATATAAAACATAATTATCTTTAATTTTAGAATATTTTTATATTATTAATATAATTTCGGTACTATCTTTGATTGTGTGCAATTCAATAGGACGACATCGATTTCAAAAATAAAGTCAAATTTGAAGTCATCATAATTACTAAAAAAATATATTGATTCTAAAAATAAAAAATATCAGAAATTATTGATACATAGATGTTGAGATTAAGTCGACCTAATGATTTTTGGGACAATTTTTACTTTACAAAATTAATTTAAAAAAAAATTAAACTATAATTACTATAATTTTTATTATCTCTTAATTAGCTTATCTTTGAAATTTCATCTCAATTAGAGATCATTTAGACCCCTTAAGTACACATAGGATTTGTCGCTATACGGCGAACCCTCTGTGTATTTCAACGGGACGACATTTGGCTCCAAAAATAAAGTCAAATATGAAGTCATCATAATTACTAGAAAAATATACTGATTCTAAAAATATAAATATCAAGAATTATTGATGCATAAATATTGAGAATAAGTCGACCTAATAATTTTTGGGACAATTTTTACTTGACAAAATTAATTTAAAAAATTAAACTAAAATTACTATAATTTATATCATCTTTTAATTAACCTATGTTTAAATTTTCATCTCAATTAGACACTATTTAGATCCTCAAATGTTGAGATTAAGTCGACTTAATAATTTTTATGAGGACAAATTAATTTAAAAAATTAAACTAAAATTATTATAATTTGTATCACCTCATAATTAACTTATGTTTGAAATTTTATCTCAATTAACACAATTTAAATCTCTTAGATATATCGAATGTGAGAGGGGAAAGAAAAAAAAAAACAGAATAAAATGATCTGCCGCAGACCGAACCGTGGTGTGCCGCTGCGGCACATCCGGATCACTTCATTGGGGTGACCCGATGAGCCATGGTAAGGTGCCGTTTGCGGTTTGGCCGGCCAACCGTGAACACAACTACACAAGCAATAATCCACAAACAAACACTATAATAAAAATGTATACAAGCAAATAGTATTTTGTACAATAGTCAAGCATATAATTTAACGTATAAATAAAAGGACTCAAACAATACCTGCCCCCAGAGCTTCCGGAAAAAAAAAAAAGAAGCAAAAGCGCAAAAGTGTGGAGAATGGAATCACAAGATGACTGGAGTCTGGACGAGCTACAATATATTGGGATTATGCCCCACAAAGAAAAAGAAGATGGCGGGCGAGCAGAGGAGAGCAGTGAGGTCAACCCGTGTAAGAAGGAAGCTTTAATGCCCGACGCCTGGGCTTGGCACCGATCCCAGCAGCCGGTGGCCGGAGGAGATGCCCGCGGCCATGAGCGACCTCTGAGACGGCATGGAGGCTCCCCTCGGCAGTTTGCCCAACACCGCCTCGCCTCCCGACGACGGGTCCCGCAGCTTGCGCTGACCCGTGCCGCCGGCGAGCTTCCTTGCGTGCACAGGGTCATGTGATAATAAGACGAGCAGCAAGAAGACTGCGGCGACTGTGGATGTCCGGGGGCGTAGAGCAGCCATGGATATGTTTGTGAGAGCTGTTGTCGAGGGTGGCTGTGATTGTAGAGGCACACAAGAGCTAGCGATGGGAGCGGCTCTGGTGTTTGGCTACTCTTTTATAAGCGTCGTTATGGGGAGATCTACTGGTGGAGAGAGAGAGCGAGAGAGAAAGAGTCTGGGGACGTAGTCAAATTCCTATGGAGTGGGTTACAACGAGGGACTTATTAAAATCACAAAAGAAACAGTTCCAAACAAAGTTTTTTTTTTTGTGTGTGTGAGGGGGTGGAGAGGGGTCGGCAAAATTTTGTGGAACTTTATTTTGAATTGAGATTGACAAGAACAAATTTTAGGAAAAGCATCTCTGCGGGTGCCACATGGAGATCACCGGCGTTTCCCCTGTGCACGTAACAATACGGTACCTCTTAATGCGGTAGAGAGTGACTTCTCAATGGCGCGGCGGTGCATGTCTAATACTTGTTAACAATTGTGACTTTTCTTTATCAAAGTGCTTTTCATTCAAGCATCTCTTTACAAGTTTCCTTGCACATGTAAGCAAACATAATATAAACATAGGCTAGTCTGATCAATTATCTTTATATATGTATAGGTATCATTGATGTATCCAATATTTTTTTTTAACAAGGGGTACAAGACAGGGGATTAATAAGGAGATGGAGTTTACTAGGACTCTAGAAAATACGTCCCAACAACTATCTACGTGCACACCACTCAAATGCACGACAGAACAAAGTCCGTTGCTGGACCACCCTACTGAGGGCTCGAAAAAGCCAAAAGCCATTTCTATGTTGAAAATTTGTAGGGACATGACTTGCACTACAAGAAAAGTAATATTTTGTCAACGAATATATGTCAGCGGTTAATATTAAATGTTGACATATACATTTATTAGCGGCTCCATCAATCGTTGACAAAATATAATCATATGTCAACGACTTAGTATAGCCGTTGACAAATATTTAACATATGTCACGACTAAGTGTAGTCGTTAGATATGCCAACGGCTACATACAGACCGTTGACAAATATTATATTTGTCAGCAACTGAACTGAGTCATTGACAAATATTTGAATAAAATAGTAATATTTTGTCAACAATTTTATGGCCATTGACATAAGTCTATGTCAACGACTATTCATCTTTTGTCAAACGATTATAAACTGCTGACATATATCTTATTTCTTGTAGTGTTGAACTTAGATGACTTTTACCTATCTTAAAGTCCTGTTTGTTGCGGCACTGCCTCCGCATGGACGATTGATGCATCCAACTTGCAATCATAAAGAAAAAGATAGATATATGTTCAGGTTAATTTTACGTTTGCGGATGAGTTCAATCTTTATTTGATCAGAAAATGGGTATCTCCTTCTCAATGTCGATTAGTTTTAAGTTAATTGAGCCTATAAAACCACTAGGAAAAGAATTGCATATATGATTTAATTTATTATGATATATTGTCATAGTTGTGGTATCTTCCTATTAATCCGAAGAAATATTGTGCCATGGAATGGCTCAGAGGCAGGATATGGCACCCCCTTCTGCAATTGTTCGACCCGTGTGGGGCGGTGTGGTGGTCGATCGGTGCATGTCCCAGGGTAAGATAATTAAGGGGGCCGGTCAAAGAGAATGTAGGGTAGAGTGTTGGCACACCATGCCCACCACGCTGCCAGCTCTATCCCCTTCGTTCTCCTGCATGGAAGGGAGTGTCTGGGGGTCTCTCTCTCTCTCACACGCGTACGCGCGCGCGCGCGCGCGCGCACACAGATAATTAATTTAGTTTCAATACCCTTATGGTGTCAGTTTTTCTAGTTATGATGTGAACAACTTAAAATTTGGTGTCGGATCAGACTTAAGTTACCTTTTTTTCTGTTTTTTTACATTAGATTCTTTTATAACTCGATTCAAGTTTGCCCCACATGCCAAACAGGCAGGTCTAAGCTGAAAGGAAACTTCCCAAGAAGGTGTTCCTGGCTAGCTTGGTATATTCCCCGTCACTTGTCATGGACCGGCAACGCGGCCGGTGGCATGTGGTTCTGCTGCCGGCCCCCCTTCTTCCAGTGTCGTCTCCGGCCCGTTCCTTTCGCTGTACCGGCATGGCAGGCAGTGCTGATATATGCCCAGCATCTATGTTAAAGACTGATCAGGACCCTCCGCCCATGATTTGGTCGCCGTCTCCTGGTCCCCCTGCTTCCTCGGCACCGCCCAGTCAGCCTAGCCCCACCCCGAGCTCTTTGTTGTTCCTCTCTCTCTCTCTCTCTCTATATATATCTATCTATCTCTCTATCTGCACAGATTAATGGAACGCGTGACAGGGGTCAGAGATTGGTATTTTTCTCCACTCCATCTCCATGTTCGATCTTCTTCAACTCAAGTACTTCAGAGGTGAATGGTGGGCTCTGCTGGGGATGCCGGTCTTCCACTTTTAGATATTTGGAAGTCTCACGTTGTAGGGACATGGAGGGAGGGAGGTTGGCATTGTCAGGATTTCCTAGATTCTATTTTCTTATATAATTAGTTTTTACAATTAGAAATATTTTGTGAGTATTAGAAATATCTTATTTCTTCCAGAATTATTTCGAATATATATATATATATATATATATATAATATATTATTCCATCTATATATGAACTTTTTCTCTTATTCTGTCTATGCAATTACAAACATTTGATTTTGTTTTTCCTCATGTTCATATATATGAAATTGTAAACACATCATCTTGCTTCACCAAAACTACTTTATGAGAATTTTAAATTTACAAGGAATGCATTTAGAATTTTTATTTCTTAAAAATCATTGGAATAATTAGGTAAACCCCTTCGGGAAGATAAATGTAGCTAGGGGTGTCAATGGCTAGGGCTCATCCCGGTTAGAAAACGTCCAGTCCGAGGGTGGCCTAAGGGCAAGAAATATAGTGAATATTTCAGCTATTTCTATGTTTACATTTGTGGAGAAAATCATGATCATTCCTAGTAAAATCGCATAGAATATGTGGATATATATAACTGATCACTTCTCAAACATGCATTTGTATAAGCAATCAGAATAAAAATTATGTAAGAAAATTCGGGGGCCACACATGATCACAAAGAGCAAGCCTGTTTCACAAAGCTTTCATCAAATGTTTTGGTGGACTAGTGAAATTTTTGGGGTAAAATTTAATAAAGCCAAAAATTAAGTATATTGCAAATATTACTTGTCATTTTCAAGAAAATGGGTGGTAAAAACACTTATGACCCGTACATTTATTTGGAATATTATTCCTAAACGTACGTAGGAATCTCGCAAAAACTTAGATTAAATGAAAACTTTATTAGGTGAGAATTTTATACCGGTACCCTCCCATACCCTTGTTCGGTAACTCATGATCCGAACTTGTCAAAATTCTTGGCTCACTAGCCCACGAATTTCATTCCTAACTAAAAACTCAAATGGTTCCTAATGAAATACACTCACAACTTGAAACACGATTCCCAAGTTTTACATCAGTCGTCTATGAATAAATCATGTCTAAAGTAATTTCCATGAAATGATTAATTTAAATTAAATATGGTAATACCATGCTAAAATCAGTGCAACAGTTTTGTCTCGCATATATACTAATTCTTTGCCAGATGACAAAACGATCGGAATTCCTATTTTGCCTCTATCAATCATTGTCACAAGGACCAGCTCCACCATGACCAACTACCCACTTGCATCTTGTTGTATATATTCAAAGGTTATACTATATATTATGGATTGTAATCTTATTCAAAAGTTCAACTCATTCGGGTTTGAGCTTGCGCCTCAAGGCCTGTCTGCCTTGGTAGATATTCCAATCAGAGTGGATAACCTACTGGTATTGGATATTCCACATTGGGATCCCTCCATAATTTTTACACACGATTTTTCTAACACGTGCAGCCCCATTGT
Organism: Colocasia esculenta; assembly: GCA_014218235.1. Lineage (NCBI taxonomy): Eukaryota > Viridiplantae > Streptophyta > Magnoliopsida > Alismatales > Araceae > Colocasia > Colocasia esculenta. Next base: position 12,554 of record JACBKR010002786.1, on the reverse strand, counting down.
CGATATATAACTAATCAGTTTATCTAATCAAGACTGTCAGGAGAAGAACAATGCACAAAAATGAATGGATACAAATATGTTCTCACATTTTGTTTACAAGGGTACATGTGTATAAGAGAAAATGACATATCTGAACACGTCAGTCCAAAAGGAAGGAAACAAGCGAAGCAATATGCTACCTACACTACTAGAAAAATAAGTTTTACCTACGGCACACTTACCTACGTGTAGACTAATTGTAGGTATAAAAATGATTTACATACGCTATAAACATAAATTTACTAACATTAAATATTAATAGTAGGTATAAGTCATCGATTCCCCAAATTTTCTTCTCCCGCCCTAAAAATTTCTAGTGGCGCCAAATCTTATGGGACAATACCTACACGTTAATATCTGGTAAGTATATAAACTTCTATACTATGATATTTGATAAATATTATATTAATAAATATATTTTTTACCTCACCCAACCGGTAAACCCTATACCCCATTCCCATTTCGTTGCAAACAGAGGGAGAACGAGGGTTTTGGGGAGGCAACGGAGGGGAGAGCAGCAGGAGAAAGCGGAGAATGATTGAGCCCCCCTCCCTTTGCAGGCGGTGGCCTGGGAGCTTGACACCGAACTCCCGGCGCTGCCAGGCTGCTCAGCTCGATCCCCGAGCACGGCGGCGAAGGTGGCGGGGAAACGACTTCCTCTTATTGTGCGCCGCGAGAAAGGGTTTCGTTGGTTCTCACTCCGAAGCTACCTTGGCTTGCCGGCGACAGTGCTTGGCTTGCGGACGGCGACTGTGCGTGGCTTACGGCGGTGATGTTGTACGTGGCGTTGGCATCCCCGGCACGGTGAGATGATCTCTTTCCTCTTCTTCATCGTCCTCGTCCCCTCCTGCTTCTGATCCCCAGAATAATGGGCATCTTGGAGAAACAATGGGCATCCCTAGAATAATGGGCATTAGATAAGGCTGGATTAGGTATCAGATGGTGACCCCCTCCAGGTTATGTCCCATGGGACCCCTTGACATCTAATCCACCTTCTCTGTAGATTGCTCCTGACGAGTTGTGGATCCCAGTTTTTTGAACTCACATGGGACATCTAGATCTACGTCATTTCATTGTTTTAATTTCTGGGCAAATGATGCTTTTAAAAAGGGGCGAACTATTGATAAGTGAACCGATGGTTTTCTAATGATTTGGCGATCGAATGTGCTGTGGTAGAAAGCATGGTACCTTGGCTAGCACTATGAATATGATGAATCTGGAAAACAGGGCAACCCAGTCCCGGAGAACATTTACTAAAGCGATAAATTACATTTATCTCTCTACACTGTTGGAGTTAAACAAAATTCTGCTGCAGGTATGAGATATAATGATTTTACTTTTGAGAGGTATATAAGATAATATGAAAGATTATAAGAAAAATATTATTCTCCTCTTCTGTTTTCTTCTAATATTGCTACTTATTAGATAAGGCTGGATGCCCATCCCCTGTATTAGTGTTATATTCTCTATAGTCAATCTAATATGCTCAACTTCTATGATCCATGTATCCTTCACCAGCCCGGTTTCCCCAAAGCTTATGTTATGTTTCCAAGAAACTGCAAAAAAAAAAAAAAAAAAACAGTCAGGTCCAGAGACATGAACTAAGGTAATTCTTATCTTTGACAGCATTTTCCATTCTGAAAAGCCTAATGTACAAAAATAATGTTGGTGTGTAGTTGTTTTTCTTGTTTTCTTCTGACCTCTGTCATGATGACTGTGACTTGTATAAATTCTATAATAAATATGTTTGACCATATCTAATATGTTTTCAGCAGTCTTGGCCTATCTCATGTAGCCAGGAATGAGCTCATGCATGGGGTGTCTGTTCATGAGTGCATTTGTAGAGGGCTTAATCTGAAATTTTGACTGCATCTCCCCCCCCCCCCCCCCCAAACCTAAATGCAGATTTTCAGTTACGATGGAATTCACTCTCCTAATTGTTTAGCTGTCACAGCAGCAGGCATAGCTATGTAAGAAACACCACAATTACATATTTAGACTGCTTCTTTCATGTCATTGTTATCTTATATCTTTACAGAATTCTATATTCATCAATGGGTCTTTCACCTTATTCATGTTGAGTTCGTGGACTATAATTATATATATCTATCGCCTTGACTTTAATTGTTTAATATATGCTCTCTCAGAGATTCCAAACTCGCAAGTGATTGCTGGTGTTAGAGTTGGCCTTGTTGGAGATAGGTTTATTGTCAATCCAACTACCAATGAGATGGAAGAGTCAGAATTGGATTTGATTCTTGCAGGAACAGAGAGTGCCATATTTATGATAGAGGTTTTTTTCCGTCTATCTTTTGTTCTTTAAACCAATGTGATCCAGGAAAAGGTGGAGGGCTTCAAAAGAGGGCCTTATGATCCTGCCCAAGTATCATCTTGTTACTGGATCATTATTTCATTGGTTTCATTAAAATTATAAAAATATTAGTTCTTGTCCAATTTTGGCCATTCTCAAAGGCATGTGGGGTCCATCACCATTGTCAAACCCACATCAAGCAAAGAAAGTGAAAATATTGAAGACATTTACACAAACACTTTCAAACAATCAAAGTTGAATTCAGATATTGTTCAATCATACATGGAGTGAGTCTATTCTTGTTGCTGCCATTATTGTCTTTTTTTCTTATATAATGATGCTAACTTTATTCCATTCATAGGCATATGTGGATGGAAATTGGCAAAGAGCAAGTCGACATTGAATATGTAGATTGCCTATTATTTAGCATGTTCTTGAATGGCTTTAGTAATGTGCTGCATTGGATTTTAAAGAAAGGAGTCTTCTCCAAGACATATACTTTTGTGCCTATTGTGGATGGGTTAGTGATTAAATTATTTTCTTAGAATGAAAAATTTATTTCATATTAAAATTTCTATGTTCTTTCTTATAGGGGCCATTGGAACCTCCTTATTTTATCTAACTTTGGGAAGCCACTTCACAAGGATTGTGGGCCATGTATGATTCTTCTAGACTCTCTACATATGGCTGAGCCTCTGAGTAAGGAGCCAAACATAAGAAGGTAATAGCAGAAGGCTATTATTTCTATATATCAACTATGCACATTTATCTTTAAAGTTCTTATTATTTTACATATTTGTAAGGGAATTATACAAGGCAAGTGGAAGGATGGAAACCGGCCGTGCAATCAACTCTATTCCTCTTCTACTTCCTAAGGTGCTCCCATTACACAGTTACTACTTTATATTGCACTTTGCTGCCCACTAAATATTTTCTGGTTTATAGGTACCACAACAAAGTGGTGGGAGGAGCGTGGTGTCTTCATGTATATTACATGTTTCTATTTGCAATGAATGCTCCAAAGTCTTTTAGTCGGACTTCATATCCATACTTTGTAAGTTAATCCATTATTTTTTGTCTAACTTGTAAGGAGTGACTTATGTCTACTTTGTAAGTTAATCCATTATACTATTTACAGTTTTCTGAGCATTGGTTTTCTTATGATGATCTTGATGCGTTTGAGAAAAAGATAAGACTTTTGAGAAAAGATGTGAAACAGAAGCAGCAGAATCTCTTGCAAGAAAGATATGATTGTGGAGATAGAGGATAAAGTAGAAGGCACAAAAAACTCAGAAATTATTAAAGATAATACATTAAATGAGGAAAGACTTAGCATGGAAAAGCGCAAGACTCGAGGACCTACATGTAGCCATGAGGTTCATGGCATGGAAAGTGATCAAAAAATTGTGTTGAGTGGAACGATGTTGGCCAACCTGTTGGTCCTGGTGGTCGTTCCTTAAGACATTCTGGGTACTGTGGCGAGAAATGCTTCAAAATTGCCGATTGATATTTCTGTTTAGAATAAAGTACCCAAGCATCTCATTGAGGATGTGTGGGACTTTATCAGGTAATGTTCAACTTCATTCCATTAATATGTATATTTTGGCTTTGTAATATATTATTGTATATATCAAGTTTATGTTCAACTTCTATCCTTGTAGAGAAAGTATGATGTGGGAGAATTGGAGAAAAATGGATACTGAAAGATATCTCTCAAAAGTGGAAGTATCACAAGTATGCCTTGCGAAGGAAAATTTCAAGCAGAGTAAAAAAACAATTCAAGTTAATCCCCAGAGCATTTGCATATTAGCGCAGACATGTGGAAAGAAGCAGTGAAGATATGGACATCTGAACATTGGGTGGTAAATGATTTGAAATATGTCAATTGCTAGTTTCATTAGATCATGTATATTTACTACATATTATGCAGCGGAGGAGTGAAGTAAATCGCAAGAACAAGGGTGTCCAGAAAATATTTCATTGTGCAGGTACTCAAACATTTGTAGACATCTGCAAAGCTGAGGTAAAGTAAATAGAACAAGCAGTTTACACTAGTTCTTTTTCAAATACTTAGCTGCAAAATCCTACACACAGCCCATGGACTGGCTTCCAGATCCTCTGGTTAAAGGCCTTCCATCATATCCTCGGTTAAAGGCTAGCTGGTGCTCAGATTCTATGAGTGTATACAGGCCTGCCATAGCTATGGCAGTAAAATTTTTGCTTATAATCTGGTGTTCATAAAGGATTTATGCACATGTCAATGTTCCCATCTTTAAACTATAAACCCTACACGACCACAGTTCTTACCAATTAAGGAATTGTTAACAGAAGATTTTATGCACATGCAATTTTTTTTGGTAAACCGCAAAGCTTAATTGAACTATTCTTTATTAACACATGTAATTTTTTTTGGTAAACCCCCCATGTAATGTATATGCACATGTAATTTCTATTCTTTTCATTGTGTATATTAATATACTTGGGTATTTATGTCTTAGTTACAAAAAAGTGATAAGAGATGGATCGTTCTGAATTGTTCATCATCACCCATACTAGAAAAGATGGTGTTCCAGTAAATAGCGAATGTGCAGTTGCCATTGTAAGTGTGAATGCTTTTCATTTATACCTATGTGTCAAGATGTTTATTTTTGACCTCCAAACTATGTTTTCAAATAGGAGAAAATCCAGGCCTTAAAACAATCACAATCTTCAGCTAGCTCTTCTCAGATGATGGCATTTAAATATATATGATATATATTCTCAAGTGCTTGGTGAAGACAAACCTGGTCGTGTACGAGGTTTAGGTACCGGACCGACACCTGCATCTTTATGGGGAAGGAGTACAGATATTTTGAAGGATGAAAATAAGAAGTTGGGTGACCGTGTTAAGGATCTTGAGGAGAGGATTGCCAGTTGGAGAGAACATAGTCAAAATTTCAGGTCATTTAACTCTAGTTTTTTGAAATAATTATAGTACACATAATATTATTGTCTGATCCACTTATTATTTTACATGTAGGAGGAAAATGATAGTGTGGATGTTGGAGTGGCACCAAAAGAAAGCACAAGTGTGACTAAACGGGATGTACATTCCGTGAGTTTTTAGTAGCATTTCTGATATGTTAATTGCAAAGATATTTCTTAACTGTTGATATCTTAACTGCAACTCCCGGTTAGTTAAGGAAACACCTAACCAAATTATGGAGTCATGAATAATATGGAGGTTGACCATGTAAGCAATGTACATAAGCAACAATCCTGGAACTCTTTGTTCTGCAGCATCTTGGTGGTGTCCCATGTCACAGGATACAACTACCTTTACATCCAATTTGAACTATGCTAAACCTCTAGCTGTTATTCTGCACTTCTTTTAATTAAGAACCAGCATTCGATTTAATCTTTGTTTTTTGGATGGAAGGCTACATAGAGCTATATTATTAGAAGGCATCCAACCAAGTAACAGAAAGTGCATTCGATGGTCCTTATAATTATGATATTTTTATTAACACATTTGATTGTTGGGCTTTGTGGCAGAATTTTTCAGGGGAAAAAAAAGGCGGCGATGTGTATGTGTAAATGAAATAGCACCAGAATAAATGTCACATGATAGCAACACTAGTGCGTTGATATATTTGCTGCAGAAGAAACCACATTTTTCTACTTTTAGTTTTTTCTGCGAAGCAACCACATGATAGCAACACTAGGTGGTGATATATTTAACTATCTTTACTTTTAGTTTTTCTGCTTCTTCCATTTTCTTGGTTATTTCCTGTAGAAGAAACCACATTAGTTATTTACTGTTATCAGTGTTCTCTATTCGGGTCTTATCTACTACATATAGAATGAGCTTTTATATGTCCTCATATTTATCATGGTCCCCCAAAATGGAATGAGCTTTTATATGTCCTCCGGAAGGTACAGAGTTCACAGATCAAAGGAAATATGACCAAAGCTGATATCAGATTTCTATGACTATTCAGCACAGATGGATGACAAATTATTATTTTCTAGATATGAAGGAAGGGCACATGCTTGTGTCTATATCCCAGTGTCATGGTATTTTTCTTACCTGATTATTTGAACCTAAGTAATTATATTCTAAGAATGCTATATTATGTGGTATCGATTAATGTTGGGTGACAGATTTTCTGGTTAGCTTCTTTTTTATTCTGTTGTTGTAGGTGGATTCTTAACTGGGTTTTTGCTCCATGTTGGCTTTTCCATTACCTGCTGCCTTGATGTTTTTATGTGTACATCAGGAACAATTCTTTTAACATGTGTTATCTTTCTATTCCAACACTTGTCAAATTGATCATTTCTCAACTTTTTTACTTGTAGTTGATATCAAAAAGAGTTAAATTGTTGGATATGTATGGAAATATAGTGGCCATGGGTATTGTCATGAGTACAGATCCAAAAAAAATAGTGATGGGCAGGCCTATTGGCCAAGACTTTTGTGAAGTTGTTGTTTTATTGGCGAACAAACCTGAATCCCACTATTATCAAGACGATAATAGGAAGACAATGAAGGATGCTATGGAAGCCACATCTTATGGTTTCTACAATATGTATGTGTTCTACTTGTTTATACTTTAAATGTTTGTCATGTTGAGATAAAATTTATCCTAACTTTTCTTTGTCTCTCTTGTTTTTTTTTTTTTTTTTTGACAATTTCAGGTGCAATTGGATTCTAAGAGACAAGTTGGTGATCAAGAGTATTCTTAGTTATATGTGATGTTCCAGTTATTCATGTACACACGTCTTATCCATTGGATAAACAATTATGGAAAGTACTGTCATGTATTACTTTAATCTTAGTGATGAAACTTTCTTAGATGTCTATTTCACCTTTACTTTTGATGTTATTTAAATTGTGAGAAATTGTGGATGTTTGTGAATGAATGTGTTGGATGGATGTGTACATGAATGTTGTTGTGGATGTGAATGATATGAAATGTTGGTTTTGAATGTGCATGGTAGAAATGTTAGTTGTGGATGTGAACATATAAAAGTGTTTGTAATGGGTGGCCCGGTCACATTTATAAAATTATGTGCAGTTGTAGTTTGGTAGGTATATGTTTCCTACAACCATTATTTGGTAGGTGTATCTATCTGGTGCATCTACTTAAATAACCTACACAATATATACGTGGTAGGTAAAGTCACAGTCTACACCTACATAATGTATATGTGGTAGGTAAAGACAAAGTCTACACCTACGACTTTTACTTTGTAGGTATATGTTTTACCTACGGTGTTTATACCTACGAGCCAAGTCGTAGGGAAAGTTGTAGGTAAAGACTATTACCTACTATTTTTCGCCTACACCTACGGTTTTGGGTTGTAGGTATAGCCTGTTTTTCTAGTAGTGCTATGGAGTGCTAATGGCAGCCCCGCAATAGAAAACCAGAGAGGACGAGCACAAGAGAGATCGAGTAAGTCCGGGAAGGCCACTCTAGCTAGTGCCCGACGTCGGGACTCGGCTCCATCTCAGCAGCCGAAGGGTAGAGGACAGGCGTACCTGCGGCGGCCTTTTCTCAAGGGAGACAACCTTTGGTGGCGTGTACGTACGTTGGGCCCAACTCCATGCCGCCTTCCAAGGTCGGGATTTGGAACTTGTGTTTTCCTGTCCCTGCTTGTTTTCTAACGGCTTACGAGCTTCCCTGCATGCATGGCATGGTGGAGACCAGGATCAAGAAGAAGATTGCAGCGACGGTGGAGCTCCAGCCGTAGGGAGCGTCATGGGGGGTTGGTGGAGTGGAGGCTGGGTGGGAGATGAACACCGTCGGTGCTGTTTGCTCAGTTGGGCTTCATTAGCGCAGGTTGTAGAGTAGCGGAGAGTGTGATGAGAGCTCCTATGGGGTTGGGGTTCCCTACATATTATAGGCGTCGGCTTTGGAGTTTTATTCTACATTGTGGTCGCACAGGCTCACTTCAATGCGTTTGAAGGGGATAATGCGAGGAGCTTTTATAACAACCAAACCAAAATTTTTGGTCTAGGTTTTGACCCCACTAGTTTTGCTCTCTAAGTCGCAATGAATCAAGTTGTCGCCTTCCAAAGGTGACAAATTCATCTTTGTGGCCACCTCCTTCTGAACGCACCGACGATGGTGCCACATTCTTGTTTGTCGATGGCTTATATGTCACGTGTCGGGATGCAAACATAAGGACGTGACAGACCATATGTCACATTTTCCTTGGACAACATGCAAAGTGATACGTGTTCTGGTGGTTGGCAACTTGTCAAGGGGTCTTGTCGAATTTTTGAGAAGGCAACAAAGTGGTTGTCAAATTCTGTTGAGAATGCAACACATGTATTGTCACGTTCTCAAGTCTGAGGTCTTAAAACTTGGTCGGCGCCTCTCTTCTCATTTCCCTTTCCTCCCCTCTTTGCAATAGGACAGCTCCCCCTCTTCTTCTCTGGTGTGTTTGGGTAAGTTTGAGGGAGATCCAAGTGTTTGGTAGCATTGGAGTAGTATGGAGCGAGGAGGAGGTGGTCATGCTCACGAAAGCCTCAACAGATTCGTTTCATCGATTTGAGGTAAGGATTCCCCTTCTCTTCACGATTTATGTAGATGAAGCATCCTTACCTTGTTTTTTTGTGTGCCCTTGGGTCCTCTCAGTGTTTGAATGGCTTATTATGTACGTTTGGGGTACTCTGCCATTTTCCCCTCTTCTTGTGGTTTGTGGGCGAGAAGGGGCCGTGTTTATGTCCTTCTAGGGTTTCACCGAGTGTGTTTATGGTGCATGCCTCCACCTCCCATCGTGTGTGATAGTTTGGTGCTGTTGGGTTGTGTGGGGGAACCTTGGGACTCAATCCTAGGTTCAGTCTTCAGACTGGTATCGTGACAAGTTGGGCTTTGTGATACCAACTAAAGGCGAGGGCCCCTAGTCACATTCTCGTCGCTATAGGTTGGTCGTCACGTTCTCCTTGCCTCTATTAGTTTCCCCATTGTGGTTTTGGGTGTGAACTCCTAGGGCCGATTCTATCGAGGCTTTAGCCTCTAGATGAGGAATGTGACAGTCGATGCATCACATTCATCATCTGAAGGTGACATGCATGTTGTCGCATTGTGGTTCGGGAGGCAACATCTCTATTATCGCGAGGTAGCGACTGGTCGATACATCATGTTCTGTCTGCATGTGCAATAGACCCTTCTTTTTGTTCTACCGAGTTTTCAACTGTGGCACGTATGCTTGTGTTGGTTGATGACCCTTCTAAGAGTTTTGGAAGGTGTGCCAGAGCATGCCTTGTACTTGCTTGGCTTTTGTGATTTATAAGCTAGATGTGTTGTGTGCTTGTTGTGGTGTTTGCCTCACTTCTTTGCCCTATGCTCGACACGAGAGGGTCTATCCCATCCCGTTGTGCGCTGTGAGTGGGTTGTTACCATTTACGGAGACCCCCGTACTCATGTGCTTGTGGAGGGAGGTCTTCGAGCCATAAGTGTGTCCGTCGAGTGTGTTTCTAGATTGAGGGAAAAATGATGTTTGGGCAGTGGTGCCAAGTCACTTGTAGACCTCTCTAAATATTTGGTTTGAATCCCACAGAGTTTGGAGGTGTTGGCCATTTGTTTATGGCAACAAGCTACCTAGAGGGGGGGTGAATAGGTTGAAATGATAATATGAAAGCAAAACAACAACTTGAAACTTTGGTTAGTGATTAAGATCGTGTGCAATGAAATTTAAATGAGCGGAAGCAATCACACACAAGAACATGGAGATTTTATCCTGATTCGGGACCTCCAAATGGAAGCCTTACATCCAGTCCCCAAGCAAATCTTGGTATTTCACTAACTGGGGTACAATCCCCCCAAGAATCTACAACACCTAACCCGTACTAGTCTTCTTATCTTTCTAGGCAAGAAGGCAACCCACTTCTTTTACAAGTCAAGAAGCTAACCTCCTGACACAAGGGGAACACTGGTATAAACCCCAACTAGTCACAACCACCAGCACTTCAGATGGTTCTCTCTTCACTCAAGAAGAGGAAAACCCTTTCTCTTCTTAAGGAAGAATGAGCAGGCTATCGATATCAAGTTCTGAAGAAAAGAACTTGGTTTGCTTGATCTCACACAGCAACCTGAGAGCTAAATTCATTGTAGCAAGTTACATAATTACAGGGATAAAATAAAGCCCGCACAAGTGTCTCAATTCATCACAAGATTAATTCAGGCACACTTTCCTGGGCCTATTCATAGATTCAATGATTTCCCGATGGACGTCCAAGAGTTGTTGTATCAGATGTTATGGTATGTAATTCTTATTATATCTATTTATTTTCTTACTCCTACATTCAATAAACTAACTCTTATCTGTACAGAGCAATCATCGATTTACACGTCCTTCAGACGAGGCACAGTCTCGATCAGTATGGACGACCACCGTTCGATCAAATTATAAACCTTTGTTGTATAATGCGAGGAAAAACACACAGAGAGTTTGTCAGAGTCCAGACCTGACTCTTTGGAGGGAGCGCACACCGACATGGATGAGGAGAGATTAAACTGGGAAGGTCTGTGCAACATATGGGCCGCAGAGAGATGGCAAGAAACATCCACAACAATGAAAGTGAATCGGGCTGCCAATCCAGAGGCCAACAAGCATACAAGTGGGTCCATCTCCTTTGTGACACATCAGTCCAAATTGGTAAGTCATATGTCCGTTTGTGATATATTTTATTTATATAGGTACTCTTTTATGTAATGTTTTTATGTGAAATAGGAAAATGAGCTAAAACGACCTCCGACATTTTAGGAGGTGTTTGATAAGACACATAAGAAAAAGGGGCGGATCAGTACATTGGCAACAGAGCCCGAGAGGTTGCGCGGTAAGTATTTACAGTCTATTCACTATTTATTTTTTTCTCATTACAGATTAATATTACATTGTCAATTTTATTTTTTACAGGAGTCGTATAGCCAACAGATGACAGAGAAGTATGCTAGGGAGGAAGAGCAGCCACAGTTAGATCCTGAGGTATGGGTTGCGGCATCTGGTGCCCCAAAAAAAGGCCATGTGTATTGTTTTGGGCACAGTATGGACATGAGCAGGGGTTATCTGGCTCCTCAAGTTCAGGCTCATAGGCGACTAGTGCATTCACCACACCTGGTGCTCTAGGTACTTCTCCCAATTAGATGGTGGGCTTCATTCGAAATGAGATCTCTAGTTTGGAGTCTCGTCTGGTCCACACGATGCATACGCAGGTGTCCGACGCTGTCCAGGCCCAGCTCTCCCAAGCTATCTCCCAGGCTATCTCCAGACCCTCTCCAAGGTCAGCATTCCTCCTCAGGCAACACCATCGACATCAGCGCAGGCCCTCATGTAAATAAATTGATTTTATTTTACTTTTCTATCTTAACAGTCAATTTTAGTTTAGTTTTGTTTAAAAAGGAAGAAATTAATTAGGTTTGGGGTCCAAAATTAGAAATATTAATCCGATCGGCCTCTAGTTTGTTCCAGCACGGCTAGGGTCATGAGTTGACTTGTGAAAACTAACAGAGTTCAATTCACACTCTCGGTTTGAGCTCGGCGCTCAAATTCACATTAAGCAAGTTAGTTTAGTTTAAAAATGAAGAACTTATGTTTGGGGGTTCAAAATTAGAAATACTAATTCGATTGACCTCTGGTTTTTTCCAGTACGACCAGGGTCATGAGTGTGACTTGTGAAAATTGACGGAGTTCAATTCGGACTCCCGATTTGAGCTCAACGCTCAAATTCACATTAAGCAAGTAAGTTTAGTTTAAAAATGAAGAACTTAGGTTTGGGGTCCAAAATTATAAATACTAATCCGATTGGCCTCCGATTTTTTCCAACACGGCCAGGACGATAATTGTGAGTTGTGGAAACTGACGGAGTTCAATTCGGACTCCCTATTTGAGCTCGGCGCTCAAATTCATCTTAGCAAGTTACTTTAGCTTTGTTTTGTTTAAAAAGGAACAACTTAGCTAGGTTTGGGGTCCAAAATTAGATATACTAATCCGATCGACCTCTAATTTGTTCCAGCGCAGTCGAGGCGATGACTGTGACTTTTGAAAACTGACGAAGTTCAATCCTAACTCCCTATTTGAGCTCGACGCCCAATTCACATTAAGCAAGTTAATTTAGTTTAAAAATGAAGAACTTAGATTTGGGGGTCCAAAATTAGAAATATTAATTCAATTGGCCTCTGATTTTTTCCAGCATGGCCAAGGCGATGATTGTGAC
>JACBKR010002785.1:0-32909 GCA_014218235.1 Colocasia esculenta | reverse complement strand
TTTCCGAGTTTTGCTAGGCAGTTAGCCCAAGAGTCAGGACTAGAGTCTGAGAAGTTAGAGGTTCTCTATCTGTGCACACACCTACAGGTACGGTATCGACTAGGAAGTGTATTCCATCTTTACCAGTGTGCATCGAGGATAGAGTCCTAGAATGGTGTTTCTTCTTGCTAAAGATGAAGGACTATATGCTATTCTTGGTCTGGATTGGCTAGAGGAGCACTATGCGTTAGTAGATTGTCGTGGGAAGAAGATCATTTCCGCATTCCTGGTGAAGATGAATTTTCATCCTTTGCCAAGGAACTTGGCAGGGAAGTTTGTCATCTTTGCCATGAGGGCGATGAGAATGGTGAACAAGGGTTGTGACGCTTTTCTTGCTAGCGTGGTTAGTACCCAAGGCTGATGAGTCACCTACTCTTCGGATATAGATGTAGTGAGGAGTTTCCAGATGTCTTTCCTGATGACCTATCTAGCTTGCCACCTGTTAGAGAGATAGAGTTCACCCTAGAGTTGCTTCCAGTCACCTCTCTATCTCGAAGGCACCTTATCGGATGGCACCTGTGGAATTAGCTGAGCTAAGGAAGCAGTTGCAGGATTTGTTAGATAAGGGATTTATTCACCCTAGTGTTTCCCTTGCGGCGCACCTGTCTTATTCGTGAAAAAGAAGGATGGATAACTTAGGTTATGCATCAATTATAGAAAGCTAAACCAAGTGACGATGAAGAACAGGTATCCCTTACCTCAGATTGATGATTTGTTTGACCAGTTGCAAGATGCATCAGTCTTTTCTAAGATTGATTTGCGGTCTGGTTATCATCAGTTGAGGATTAGGAGTGAGGATGTGTCCAAGACGGCATTTAGAACCCGTTATGGACATTATGAGTTTTTGGTCCTTCCTTTTGGTCTGACCAATGCCCCTGCAGCGTTCATGGATCTCATGAATAGGGGGTTTAGACCTACCTAGATAGTTTCATCGTAGTTTTTTGATGACGTGTTGGTCTACTCCTGGACGAGGCCACACATCGTCAGCATTTAAGGTAGTATTAGAGGTTCTTCGTGAGCACAAGCTGTATGCAAAATTCAGCAAGTGCGATTTTGGTTGCGCGAGGTTCATTTCCTTGGGCATGTTATCTCCGGTGCTGGTGTAGCAGTGGATCCAGCAAAAGTCCAGGCTGTTATGGATTGGGAGATTCCCAAGACTCCTTCGGAGATTCGGAGTTTTCTTGGTTTGGCGGGTTAATTATCGGCGATTTATTGAGGGATTTTCCATCGCCGCACCATTAACTCAGCTAACAGAAAGGGAGTGAAGTTTGTCTGGTCTGAGGAGTGTGAGAGTATTTTTAATTATTGAAGACTAAATCACATCGGCTCCTGTGTTAGTTTTGGCCGAGCGGTGTAGAGGGTTTTGCTATCTACACGATGCATCTCGGATTGGCCTTGGCTGTGTATTGATGCAGCAAGGAAGGGTAGTAGCGTATGCTTCTCGTCAACTGAAGGAGCATGAGCGAAACTATCCGACTCATGATCTTGAGCTTGCGGCAGTGGTTCATGCACTAAAGATCTGGAGGCACTATCTTTATGGTGTCAATTTGAGGTGTTCACTTACCACAAGAGTCTAAAGTACCTTTCTCTCAAAGGGAATTAAACCTTAGGCAGAGAAGATGGATTGAGTTCCTGAAGGACTATGACTTCGACTCCAGTATCATCCTGGAAAGGCGAATGTTGTAGCAGATGTCCTTAGTAGGAAGTGGTCGTCTCTCTAGCAGGATGGAAGATGTGGGAGGATGCAGTGTGTGCAATGACTGAGTTAGAGCCATCATTGTGTCCGGCTTTTGTAACTCAGTTGTCCATTAGGTCTCAGTGTTGGATGAAGTGATCGAGCAACAGAAAGCGACCCTAGACTCCAAGAGTTAGTGGGCAAGGCGGGCATGCTCGTGATAAGGATGGCATTATAGATTCCATCACCGTGTTTGTGTTCCAGACATCGTAGATGTCCGTGAGCATGTATTAGCAAAGGCCCATAGTCAGATTCTCTATTCATCCGGGTAACACTAAGATGTACCAGGATTTGAAGAGATCCTTTTGGTGGTCTGGCATGAAGAAGGATGTAGCGGAGTATGTGTCTAGATGTCTAGTTTCCAGCAAGTTAAGGCCGAGCGGCAGCAACCATCTGGACTTATGCAGAAGATGGAGATCCCCAATATGGAAGTGGGAAGCTGTCACTATGGATTTCGTTACGGTTTGCCTCAATCCAGACAGGGTAACGACTCGATTTGGGTAGTGGTAGATAGATTCTCGAAGACTGCACATTTTTGCCCATGAAGAGAAGCAGTCAGTAGAGAGTTTAGCTAGATTGTATATTAGTAGCATTATTAGATTGCATGGTGTCCCGGTCGATCATTTCGGATCGAGATCGAGATTTACTCGAGGTTGTGGAAGGGTCTTCAGGATGCGTTAGGTTCGGAGCTGAAGCTCAGTTCGGCATTTCATCCCCAGACAGATGGACAGTCTGAGAGGACTATCCAGACACTCGAGGATATGTTGAGGGCGTGTGTTCTGGATTGGAAGGATGATTGGTAGCGCCATTTATCTCTAGTGGAGTCGCATATAACAACAGTTTCCATGCGAGTATTGGTATGGCTCCATTTGAGGCATTATATGGTAGGTCTTGTAGATCTCCTTTGTATTGGGAGGAGACAGGCGTTAGGTAGTTGATCGGTCCGGAGTTAGTTCAGGAGACTTCGAATAAGGTCCAGTTGATTAGGAAGAGGCTTGTTGCGGCACAGGATAGGCAGAAGAGTTATGCCGACACAGGAGGAAGGATTTGGAGTTTGAGGTAGGTGAGCATGTCTTTTTAAAGATTTCGCTACTCGTGGTGTAGTTAGATTTGGCAGACATGGTAAGTTAAGTCCTAGATTCATTGGCCCATATGAGATTCTCAGACGATTAGGCAACGGGGCATATGAGCTAGCTTTACCTCCAGTGTTAGTTAGGTTCATCCTGTTTTCCACATATCTATGCTCAGGAGATATGTCAGAGATCCATCTCATGTTATTAGCCATGAGCCAGTGGAGATCCAGCCAGATCTTTCTTATGTGGAGGAACCAGTGGCTATTCTTGACCGAAAGTTCAGCATCTCCGAAACAAGAGTTGCATCGGTGAAGTGTTATGGCACAACTTCTCGTGAGAGGAGGCTACTTGGGAGCTTGAGGATGTATGAAGAAGAAATATCCTCAATTGTTTGAGTAGTGTCGGTCTAACTTCGAGGACGAAGTTTCTTTAAGGGGGAGAGGGTGTAAGGCCCTTGATTTTTTTCATCTTTGGATGATTTCTTATGTATGTATAAATGTATGCCATCGATGTATAACATTATTGTGCATAGTACTTACTTGTTTACATTGCGTGAATAAGTATTATTTTAATGTGTGCATTGTATATTGTATATATATATTTATATATATATATATTATATACCTATATATATATATATATATATATATATATGTGTGTTTGTGTGTGTGTGTGTGTTTTGTGTGTGTGGTGTACATAGAATTTCTGCAGTTTTAAGTTCTATCTGGCGGCTAGTTGGCGTCAACATAGTTGACGTTGACCATAAATCAGCGGCCACATCGATGGACGCCTACTCAGAATTGGCGGTTATTGATGTTGACGTTTACCTCCCAGATCGGTTTACGATTTCAGATTCGTAAACGGCTTCATAAATGTTGCCCTTGGTTTAGGAAACCGTCCCCCAACGGTACCCCAACCTTACCCAATTTCGTCTCCGACCCTAGCTCTATAAAACACCCCATCTCTGGCCAGATCTAACCCTTTTGGCTCTTGAGTCAAAACCCTAGTTCTCTGTGCGAAACCCCAATCTTAGAGCTCTGAAACCCGCGACTGGAGGTTTCATCCGGCGTTGTACAACGACTGGAGGAGATCCTAACATTGGAGAAGACTTCTACGACACCTATTTGCGCTCTGCATCAACACAAACTCGGATCGAGGGAGTTTTGAGGACTCTTTGGCTCTGGCCGAGGAGGGCTTCTCCGGCTTAAATCGTTGCATGTGGATTTTCCAAGAGGCAAGTACCCCATCCACATCATTTCTACATGTGTCTAGTAAGTCCTAGGAATTTTTTTCGGATTTCATTTCGAGTCCTGGATTCCCCAATTTCACCAAGTTTGCATTCAGTCTGTGTTTGCATAGATAGGAACTTAACGGTGGGAACCGTTGCCGTTAAGATCCTGAGTTGGCGGCACCCATGTTGTCGTTAACATGAGTAAACGGCCATACCCTTGCCGTTGAGTTCTTCAGGCAAAACAGTGAACTGTCTGCCTTTATAAGCTATTTTTTGGATTTCTACGCATGAGGATTTTGGTAAATTTTATATGTTATGTAGAGCATGTTGTGTAATTTCTGCGAATTTCGTTAAGTGTATTATTTATTAAAATTTTGAAATACATGTTAAATAGGTTCTGAATATTGTAAATTACTGTTTATGTTATCTTGCGGAATTTAAGTGACAGAATTTTCTATGGTGCTTAAATCATGTCAGGGCATGTTGTTAAAATTTGGAATTTTCTGATGACTGTGTAAATTTTTAGATTTTCTGAACTGAAAAATAGTGAGCATGCTTAATTAGTGAAGAAATTCTATTAAATGATATGGAAATAGTTAATCTCTAGAATTTGACACATGACTAGAACTATCAGTATACATTATATAATGAATTGTGAATCTGAACAATGATATCCATCTTAGTTTGGTTATTTTAGTCTTATGTGATTCCGTTGTTATAATTTCATAATTAGTGTGTAATTTAGAAAAATGCAAAATTACTATGCATGATGGCTAACTTGTAGTAGGTTTTTGGTTAAATTTTGTATTGAAATGATGACAATAGCTATACATTTCAATTTCATGTGTGATATTGATAAATTAAAGTATGTTAATGTTTGCTATTAAAATCGGCAAAATTCTACATGATTAGACTTATTTTAAATGTGTAAATTATGAGAACAGTAGTACCATGTTAGGTAATACTGAAATGTGTAAAATGTGTGAGCATGAAATGGATGTGTTAAAAATTGTGCCTTAAGTGTGTGTTAGAAATTGAGAGAATGTGTAAATGTGCCAATGGGTGACAGTGCTACCTTAGAGGGCTGTGGAACCTACTGTGGTAAAGTCTCCACGGGAAGGTTCATAGTGTGTGATGTCCCATGGGCATTGGGATTAAATCCTGGAGGCGAACAAGTTATCGTTGGTTAGGGTGGAGAGTGTTTCTCCCAGTTCTGCACAGTAACTAAGATTTATCACTGTAATGCCTAGGTGATAGATATGTGATTGTGATTAGTGTGTGTCCTTCTAAAGGTGGTTGGGCTATCTGTCACGACATTAATAAATGTGAACTTGTGTTTAAGTGAAAGTGAATGTGTAAATTGTGTGTAGTGATCATGTGTTAATATGATTCTTGTGACAACATGTAAATTGATAACTTCTTAAATGATTATAATATGTACATAGCAAAACACAAACTTTCCATGAGTATTAATGTGTTATCCATGTGAACATGATGTATAGAATGCATGATAGAATTAGTATAAATGTTATCCATGTGAACATGATTATAGAACCATGCTAGAATTGTCTCTTATTTATGTGTACAAACTCCATGTTTAAAATGACTAATGTTTAGCTTGTAAGTGTGTGTGAATTGGTTAAATGAGCTTAGTTTAATATATTGAAAAGTGTGTTGAAAGCATGTGATAGGCTTTAAGTTATTGAAAATTTGTATAAGACATTTCCATGTGTAACATGTGTAGAAATCATGTTTAGGATTTTACTTGAATTAATTGTTTATCCATGTTTATATGTTATTGTTAGTATGAAAATGTGAAAGTTGTATGATGAATGTAAGTTTAGGCGTTGGTGTTTACTTGTTGATTCTTTTGACTCACTCTTGCTTCGGCTTACAGGTGCAGAGATTTCTACTTCTTCCGAGGAGATCGTTAGAAGTGACTCGGAGCGGGAGTAGGAGATCTTGTTTTGGACTTGGCGTTGTACTTTTATTTTTCATAAGTGTGTAATAAGAGTAGACTTGTCTACTTTTGGGATTTGTGTACTATTTAGTGGAAAGTTGTGGACAATGTATTTATTCATTTCTCAGTTATGAAAAGTTCAGATTTCTTTTTTTTCTACATATATGGGCTGTGATAGAATGTGGATGAGGAATAAGAAGTTACATTTGGCTATTTCTTTCCACTGTTATGTGTGAATGTATTGATGTATTTTCAGCCTATCGTATCACTATTGGGTAAATGTCCCACTGTAGCGGCGTTCATTATATCGATGTGGGTTGGTATAACCGTACCGGTGTAAGGAGGGTCGTTACATCAGAGGAGGCATTGCCTCGGTCGGACGCGACCTTATCGCATCGTGTTTGGCCGTTGCAATATGGGTCGAGGTCGCGACCCATTTTCCTGTAGCGACAGGTTTCCTGTCGCAACGCGGTTCCTATCGCGACTTGTTGTTGTCGCAGTGCCCTATTCGTCGCGATGGTATCGCGTAGGCTTAGGAGGGCGTGACAAGACCTGGCTTGCCTCGGGTGTTTCCGTGGCCTCAGTTGGCATGTTGGCGTGTGCCCCAGGGCAGGGTGCCCTTAGGACTTTCTGGTAGGGAACATGGCAGGTTGCCTCGCTGCGTTCAGTGACCGAAGGTGACACCTTCGTGGTCGTGTCCTAGCAGTGGTGCTAGGAGCTCGCATCTGTCTAATAATCGATTGTCTGACTGTCAATCGATTATTAGAAGAGCGATGGTTTATTTTCTGTCTGGTGGTGTTCCGGTATCTCGAGCCATGCCATGTGTGTCGGCATTGGCCGACGGCCCTTCTGGGGGTTTCCGGAATGGGAGGTCGAGCATGCCTGTGCCTGCTGGGCTTGTCTTGGGTACAATCCAGCTGTGCCATTTTCTGTGGTGGTTGCCCCGCAAGTTCTATGTTCGCCCGGTGCTAGGCACTTGGGGGCTTGTCTGCGAGACAGGTTGTTAACGTTATCTGAGACCCCCAGCCCCGCGCGTCTGTTACAGGGAGTTTTCCCTCCGGGTGGCGGGCGTGCTCAAGTCACGGACTTGGAGCAGAAGGGAGAAAACGTTGGGGACAACGGCAATAGAGTCATTTCTAGAGCTCTCTTAGCTAGTCTGGGTCTCCGAGGTGGTTGAGGCTCTCTTCCTGTCTGTGTTGGTTCCGGAGCCGTGTAGGGAGGTCAGGCGTGGGGCCGCAGCTCGGCCAGGCTGCGGTGGTTTGTGGTTGTGTTCTTTGCTGTGACTCGCCTACCTCACTCTACCTAGGGAGGTTGTAGGCAGGAGTCAGTAGCTTGCGAGCTGGAGGAGTGGACTGTGTGTCCTCCTCTTAGCTGCCTGTGGCGGTGCTTGTGTGCTCTTGCGGACGGTGTTTCTCACGCTGTTTCCGAGATTGGGTTTTCACGTCACCCTATCCTGCATGGTGGTTATAGCCTAGCCGTGTCTAGTTCCATGGGCTTGGTTGGTTGGCCTCGTGGCCATGTTTAGTGGTTCTCTTCATGCAGGTTCTCTCGGAGAGCCTTGTCCAGGCACCCAACTGCTATTTTGATAACCCGTTCCTTGGTGCCGTCCGTGGTGGCACAGGAGGGTGTAGTTCCCTAACCTCGTGGTGTGTCTGAGGTGCAGGGGGGTTCTGCTGTGGGCCCTCGACCTTGTGGAGGTCTGAGGTGGTCGTGCCTGTGGTGAGACGTGCTTCTCACTGGTTGCTCGGTGTCTCTCGTGGTGACAGCTAGTTGTTCCTTCCCGACCTCGTGGAGGTCCAGGATGTTGGTGCTTGTGTCGTGAGACTCGGGTCTCACGTGGTTGCTCCGGTGTTTCGTGAGCTTCATTTTCTCGGCGGGTGTGTGTCGAGGGTTGCTTCCGCATTGTGTTTGACTCCGCTGGTTCTGCGGGAGTCGTGTTGGGCCCGACTCTGGTTGTGGGTCATGGCATTTCTCTGTTCCGCTACTTTGTAGTACTCTGTGGTAGGCGTTTCACGCTTTACTGCTTTGTAGAGTAGTTGCTTCCGCTTTGTCGGAGTTCCTTCTGCTCTGGCTGGTAAGGGACTGGTTATCCCTACTGAGCCTTATTCGCGAGGGTCACCCCCCTACTTTCTTCAGATAGGGACTCGTTGTCACAGGAGTTCATTGTCGGACGGTCATGGTGGCAGCTTCTTCACCGTGCGTTGCTGGCAGTGTGAGTTGTAAGCATGAGCGCTTATACCGTGAGTTGAGAGTGGCCTTTTTGCATGTCCTCGGGGTATTCCCCTTAAGGACTACACCTTTCTTTCTGTACCTATACTTTTTTGGGACATGTTGTACATAATTTCCTTATTAATGTACGAACTTTCTTGTTATAGTTTTGAAATCATTGCTTAACTCATTGGACTAAATTCTAACCCTTTCGGGTCTTTGGATCCGTGGGTGGTGGCACGACCTTTGGCGTCCTAGCGGGGGGTTCTGGAGGTGGGTCGTTACAGTCGCACCCTGTCACGACGCTCCGATGCGTCGCAACCTGGTCGCGACCGCCCTTCGCCGATGCGACAATGTCGCGGCCTCTGAACCCCATCGTGACTTCTGATGTCGGGATGGGACGATGTCGCGTTCTTAGACGAGGGCCAACTGGAGTTCCCTTTCTCTGGTGGCTTTTTCCCCTGGGCAAATCGCCCTACATTAGCCTCTAGGGGTGTTCTCATCCATTCACACCCATCAATCACAAGGATTAGGGCATCAAGATCTTACCTTCTTCACCACTGCTTCACGCGGCCATCACCACCGCCTCCACATCCACGGTGGCACCGCCTCTTCCTCCATGTCCACCTTGGAGATGCTCTCCACCTCCGAGGCACCGCCTCGCACCGCCGAGCACTCCTTGTCACCGACCTCTTCCGCCTTCCATCACCGGGGGAGCCACTGCCTTCCATTCGGGTTTGAGAGAGAAGGAGGAGAGTGAGGGAGAGGAGAAGGAGAGTGTAATGACCCGACCTCCTAGACCCCGCCAGGGACTCCCGAAGGTCGTGTAGCCACCCACGGATCCGAGACCCAGAAGGGTTAGAATTTAGTCCAATGAGATAAGTAATGAATTCAAATAACTATAAAAAGAAAGTTCGTACATTAATAAGGAAATTATGTACAATGTCCCAAATAAAAGTACAGGTACAGAAAGAAAGGTGAAGTCCTTAAGGGGCATACCCCGAGGACTTGCAAAAAGGCCAATCTCAACTCACGGTACAAGCGCTCACGCTCACCAATCACCACTGCTGCAATGCATGGCGAACAAGCTGCCACCACGACCATCCAGCAACGAACTCATGCGACAGTGAGTCCCTAGCTGAAGAGAGTATGGGAGTGAGCCTCGCGAACAGAACTCAGTAGGGATACCAGTCCCATACCAGCCAGAGCAGCAGAAACTCCAACAAAGTGGAAGCAAAACTACTCTACAAAGCAGTAAATCGAGAAACGCCTACCACAGAGAGCTACAAAGAAGTGGAATAGAGAAATGCGACGACCCACATCCAGAGTGGGGCCCAACATGACTCCTACAGAACCAGCAGAGTCAAACACAATGCGAAGCAACCCTTGGCACACACCCGACGAGACAAAGAAGCTCACGAACACCGAGCAACCACGTGTGACTAGAGTCTCACGACACAAGCACCAACATCCCGAGATCGCACACACAACTACAATCATACAACCACAGGGAGGGGAGCATAGGGAACGCTTTAAAGCTATCTACCAACACAGGGAACTCCCAATCACCCAAGATGGAAAGGGCACAAGAATCCCCAACCAAAAGAAGAACCAAACCCACGAATAGGTCTTCTCGAAGCCACGGCTGCCTCCTCCTCGCTCCTCGCCGATGCTCCTGCTCCGCACACGAGCCGCTGCTGGCGCAACCAAGCTCCAACGCCAGAAGGACGAGAGGAAGACCTCTCCACCTCGGAGAAGGGATGGAAAGGGAGAAAGGAGAGAAAAAGGAAAACGGGGAAACCGGCCAGGCTTTTAGCCTCTGGCCCCCAGAACGTGATGGGGCAGGGCGTCACGTTGCCAACCCTAACGCGACAGCTGCCCACACCACGACCAGAACGCACCCCCAAGGGACACCGCGACAACCAGACAGGTCAGTCTGCCACGCCTGCCACTTTGACAGGCATCAGACAACCAAAAATAGAAAGCAGTCGCGACCCTTGACTGGCGCGACGCCAGATGCGGCAGAGAAACATGGCAAGACAATACCGCGACGCAGGCACTGGTCGCAACACGGATGACTGTCGCGACGACTAGCTCTGTTGTGACACTACCGCGTCTCAAGGCCGAACGCATTATTGGCTAGTCATCCACACACAAATGGAAAGCCGAAAGCCCAAGATGTTACATACATCCAACCAAAAATAATTTCATCCTCGAAATTAAGGGCGAAACCCGGTCGGAGAAAACAACAGGTGCAAAGGGACCACTAAGTCGCACTGCGACTTCCCGTTGGTCACCACCACGACACCGCCACAACGGAGTGCCTAACCAGACATCCAACGGCTTACAGGGCACACAACAATGGTGTAGAGCACACAAGCAACTCGTCGACAACTCCACAGTCGCGGCGCGCACCAAGCCAACCAGAAACACTGAAACCGCCAGCTGGAAACCATGCGATTGAGCCCTCAACAGACCACGCTATTGAGACCAACTGGTCAGTAACTCACTTTGTTGCCAAAGACTAGACAGAGATGTAGCTACTGACAACAAACTGAGAAAACACCAAAGTCATCCACAAGACTCTGCTGAATGGCTCCGCACAACTAGCAACAGCTAGCACCTACAGCAAGGCCAAACGAGAGTTTCTTAATGGTGACCCAAAACCAAACGATAGCATGACGTGGAGAACACCACGGCACGCAAGACAATGTCCGCCGGCACCACTATATCTCCCCCAGATCATCCTCGTGGTCTGACCAGGACACAGAATGACTGTGGAGCCACAGAAACTAAAACACCTGCTCTATAGGCCAGGCACAGAGGCAAAACCAAAGAAGACGTCTGATGTTTACAAGGCCAAGCAACTCAAGACTCGGCAACCGCACGAGATGAAATAACTGCAAGGTCGAGGGCAGCACGTCGACCTCAACAGAAACCAAACCCAAAAAGGGTACCCCAACCGAACACACTCGCTCCCCAAGCCGAAGGGGAACCCAGACACAGGCCACGACCAAATCTTGGCATACCACTGATAGGGCTACCTAGACAAGGCAAGCAGCCACCCCACAGCGTAACGTTACAGCCACCAGGCCACGGGCCAGCACAAGTGTAACGACCCTCTTCATACGGTACGATTATACCAATCCCCATCGGTATAAAGGGCGTCGTCACAGTGGGACATTTACCAACACTGGTCGATAGGTTGATATGTACCTGGATAGCAATAGAGTACAGCGGAATAAAGTAAACAACTCAACTCTTAATCCGTCACCAACACACATTCCATAATCTAAATAGCAGATAGAAAGACAATGTCCACATTAATACAAAATAAAGAGAGTTACAATGTCCAAAATATTGTCCATACAATAATCTTTTTGTGCAAAAGAAAAGTACAACTGGTAACAGCTCCACAAAATAGTCTTCTAATGATGATCCTCGCCACGCTACCTTCTAGTGCACGATACCTGTCACCTGTACGCCGAAGCAAGAGTGAGTCCAAAGACTCAGCAAGCGACACTACTCATGATACACATACAAGTCTTAGTGGTTTCTATATGCACTTTCACAATTAACACATAGCATGCTAGTCAATTCAAGTTTTCTACCTATCATGAAAGTTCTACAATTTTATACATAACTCATGCTTTCAGATTTGTAAAATGAAATTCACCTATCACATGATCTCTATTCCATTTGCTCAGGAACTTTAGTCTTTTAAAGAGCTAAAACATGAAAGCTATCAACATGAACAATTTACACACATGAAAGGGACACAACTAGCATGGATTTCACATAGTTTTAAACACATACACGAACCTTTTCACATGCTTTAGATTGCTGATTTCATATGATTCAATGACTATAAATCTACACATGAGAGCTACAATAATACATAAAACACATCATGTGAACAAGTAATCAAGCTATCTTGCACTCATTTTCACTAATTATCCCTAACATGGATTCTAGGCATTTATGCACACATAAGCATGATAATGACAACATGAGTTTATTGATTTCACATGGTTTCCAATAACACATTCTCACATTCTTGGTTTCACATGATTTCATACTTACTCATTCACGTTGTTCACTTTTACACATTTGACACGTACACATGTTCACACTTATACAATTTACTCATTTCCACATCGTTTTCTCTTTCACTTTCACTTATCACATATCACATCGATTGCACTTACCACGTGCATCTCGGCACTTACCACGTGCCATATTCACATATTTCACATTTTACTCATTTTCATTACTTAAACAATTTGCCATGACACATAGTCCTAACCACCAGTAGAGGACACTAACAATTCTCATAGCTCGTGCTCATTCCTTAGCACAGCTCTCAACACAACTCATAACACAACACATGACACAACACTTACACAACTCATACACATACTCACCACCTAGGCAATACAGCGGTGAATCTTGGTAACTACGCAGACCGGGAGAAGCCCTCTCCACCCTATCCAGTGGTACTTGTCCACCTCCGGGGTTTTCCCAATGCCTTTGGGACAAACTTATATCACATGGAGCCTTCTATAGGGACTTTTCTATATACGGCTCCCGATGCCTCTAGGGTAGCAGTGTCACATAGGCACAACTTTTACACTTTTACACATTACCGTTTTAACACCTGGTTTTACATAACTCTTCTCATTTCATTCACTTTCTCACTCACATGAACATTTCTGTTTTTCCTTAACATGGTACTACAGAATTTCAAGAGTTTAACATACAGTAACCACTAATCATGTTGGTTTTAGACCATAACAAACCACATTACAATTATATGCACGAATTATCACATTTCACATGAAAACACATAACTTTTTATTTGTTGTTCCAATGGACCTGAAATTTTAACCACATGCTGTTTTCGGGTTCAAAATCATACCTCAATTTTTCAGATTTTTCTGAGCTAAATAGGATTTACAGAAAATCAAACACCTAATTAGCATATTATTCACAACTTAAGCTAACATGGGTCTAACACATTTTGCAATTTATCCACTTACTGTTTTGCACAGAGACTACTAATATATGCCTGATTTTAGAATACAACATCACCCTAATTCATACATCTATAATCAATTACCACAAACCATTTTTGCATGTTTTTATTTTACCGAACTGAACTTATTTACAATTTCTCAAGCATGGATAAACTACTAAATTTTGCAAACACATATGCTGACCCACTATTCTTCATGATCAAACCGAAACCAAGGCATTCACACAAACCCTAATCATAAATCATGAATTTTACAAGATTGTCTACAAGTCATGCTCACATGTTTACAAGATATCATTATCCCACATTCACCAACACAACCCACATTCATCCACAACCACAATGTATAATATACATAGAGTATAAGGTGTACAATATATCCTCATCGCATAAAACAAACACGAATTTAATGTATAAGAGGGACAGAACAGCTCACTGTTCTGTCCAGAAGAACTAGACGGCGGTCCTGGCCGCTGACTCAGACTCAGGTCAGCGACATGATCGATGGACGCCAATGATGAACTGGCGTCTAGGGACCCTGCCGTCTACTCAGGTCTGTGCAAAAACACAGACCCGAGCTCTAAATCTTGGTGAAATGGAGGGTCTAGGACTCGAGGAAAATTCCATAAAAATATCAAAACCCACCTATACTCATACGGGGACACCATAGATAGGTCACTTGCCTCTCTAAAATTCCTCCAAGGGATTTAGGGCTCGGTGAAGACCTCCTGGGCAGTTCCAAGAAGTTGCAGAACGCCTCCAAGATCGCCTTCCTCCGGGTTCCTGGGTGATCTCCACGCCGAGGGGATGATGGGGAAGCCTCTCCTTTGCTTCAGCTTCCTCCTCGTTGCAGTAGATCTCCAGATCCAGCTCCAAGGGGTCGGATTTGAGGGTTCTAAACTGGGGTTTTCTCACAAAATGCTCTAGGGTTTTTCTTTCTTCTTCTCTCCTCTTGCAAGGGTGAAAAGAGAAGTGGGGAAGGCCAATTCGGTTCAGGATGTAGGAGAGCCCCTCACCCACTCACCATGCCGATTTGACAGCCTTACAGCCGTTGGGGGACATCCCCCAATGGTGGCCATGCCTTGTTTCAGAAGATAGCAGCTCTGCTGCGCATGCAGGTCAGGGAGATTGACGTCCACATCGCTGGACGCCTGGGTCAGGCTTGGCGTCCAGGTCTGGACGTTGACTCCACCTCGGCGGCCAGAGGTTGACGCCAAGGTGGCCTTTGGCCAGAACCCTAATTTATGCAGAAACTATGCATGTAATGCATGTATTCATGCATTATGTATATAGCAGGGTATACATACTATCACCATTCATCACATAAATTATTTACATTTAATATAACCATAGGCACATTAATTATACCAATTAATATGTACATAAATATCTATTACATACACAAGCATACATAAACATACTAAGATAAAATGTACGTAGACACCTACCTGTACGTACGTGATATTTACACATGTATGACTCAACACACGGCAATTTAAATGACGAGAATTATGAGGGCTTCGCAAATCATTAGGAGGTGATATGATTTATGCTAGCTAGGAATAATCCATTCGATAAAATAGTCCTCGCATGCACACACTTGATTTGACATATATATAGTATACGCACACTGGTGTAGCCTATTTATGTACATTATGATTGAAACAGATGGGTACAATATGCGCACCGTAATTTGATTACTTACACAACTTTACCTAACATTGCTTAAGTATTACATGTATAGGATTTCTTAATATATACTATATGCATAATTCATCCAATTGACTATTCTCACATAATCATCATAAAGATACCTGCATGTTATTCGTGAGGAGTATAGAATCCCAATATGACTACTAATTACACCTACTATGCTTGCACTCTTTACGTACATGCAATGCACGAAGTACAATGTACACATTAACTAAACCATGCAATAACAACGTTTACAACCAAATATACTATGCATACGCAAATACACCAAGGTGTTATGCATGTAGAATTAAGTATACAATTGTCACACCGTATAAGATAACATACATACGTACTTACACATATGTACTTCATACACTTCCATACAAAGTTCCATAAAATAGGTAGTTTAGGATATTCCTCAATATTTGGATAGCACATGCATAGCGTTACTCAAGTATCCTAAGTCAGAGATTCTTGGTATTCACAATACACCTCTAGTTGTTTAGTTGTTCACTCACTTCCGCATTAATTACCATATACCCGTATCTATATATATATAAATACAGATATACGCACATGCTCATGTTCAAGGAAAGGATAAAATTTATAGTAGGCACAATGAACTACGCACACTAAGCACACAGTAAGCAAATACTCAACACCATTCATATACATACGTATATTTATAAAGAATAAAAATCCGGGGTCTCACACAAAGTGTCAAAGGCGGAAAGCTCAACGCCTCGAACACTGAGCAATCTCACGAAGCGACGCACGAAGATCACGATTAGGACACACGGTGCCAACACAAGCACCAGAGCCATCGAAGGTACAACACAACACACCCAGGCTCCAGACGGCATAAAACAAACCACTCGAGCACGAGCACTTGGTGCCACCAAAGCACCAAAACCAGGCAAGATGCAACACAGTGGCACCAACAACCGAAACAACATGGCTAATAGGAAGGACTCTCTCCAAGAGACCTGCCAAAAGCCACCCGCAAGAAGCCACAAGCCAAAAGGGCAGAACAGGCCACACTGGCCCGAACACTCAAGCACAAGCCACGAAGTGCCAAAAAGAAACACGCTCAAGGTGCAGAATGGAACTGCACCCACAGCCAGAAACGATACGAGACCAACCAAAAGGGGCTCTCCACATGAGACCCTCTCTCAAGCAATCACACGCAGACCAGCAGCTTCAAGAGCGCAACAACACATCGGCTCTTAGGAGCACACAAATACAAGACACACCGCCCCACCACGTAGGCAGAGAGGGCCACACACCAAACGGCGACAAGTGCCTCCAAGCACAGCTAAGGCACAAATGGAAACACACCGGATCGATGCTTGCACAAGCAAGCCAAACAAAAAAAAACCGGTGTTGCCTCACACTGAACATAGGGCACGCTGCCCTACATCGTCTAGCCAAGCAACAAGAAACCAGCACGGCAAACAACGCACACGAGGGAAGCAACCTGCTCACCCTCAATATAGCTCAAAAGGTGAGGGACCTTCGCCACGAAGGTCGCCATGGTGCGCGACACGACATCAAATGCCATGTGAAAGCACCACCACCCCAAGCAACCCACGGAAGTAGAGGAAACAACAACGCAAGGCTAGCACTCCCACAGGAGGCACAGCCAGCCGAACACCATGACACTCGCCAAACAACACCGTCGGCAAGAGTGTGTCGGCACGGAAACATAAGCAACCACAAACTAAACAACAGGGACCCACAAGTTGTCCCGCCGACAAAACCAACCAAGGAAAACCGAAACAAGGGAGCTACCAGCTCAACCCAAAACAACTCAAGGAAAGATGTCTCCACCCGAGGGTCGCAACAATGCGCACCCTACGACACAACACCACAGTGGAGCAACATCACCCCGAGCAACCCACGGAAAGCAGGAAAGGAGACCCTCACAACGAGTCTCATATATAGAAGCACAAACAACCAGACCCCATGGAACTCATCAAACTACCATCTGGCAGAGCACGCGGGGCACAAGAAACGAAGCAAACCACTCGACCACGGGGACATGTAAAGTCCCACCAGCGCAGCCGAGAAAACTTGAAGATGAACGGAAGACAACCCGACCAGCACCACGGCCAGACACATGGCCATAGCACAACACCTCGACTGACACACCCAAACAGACTGTAACATGGATAGTCCAACCGGAAACAGCGACAACTCATCTCCACAGAGAGAGAGAGAGCAGAGACAGCCAAAACAACACAAGGTAGCATGGGGGGAACCCCACCCAAAACGCCAAGAGCCATTCTGGAAAAAAACACCAGAACGCAGCCTAAACAAACAACCAAAACACACAGCCAACAGAGAGAACACAGCAGCCAGCGAAAGCACACAACTGGTTCTAGGAGAACCTCCACCAAAACCACCAAGGCGCCATTCTGGAAAACCAACAGAACGTAGCAGCCAACACAACAACAGCATACCTCAACCCTGAGGTAGCACAACACTAGCAGAAACAAGCTCGAACAGTCCTGATGGCAACCCTCACTAGGACAACAACCAACGGTTCTGGGAAACATCACCAGACACAGGGCAACCAAGCGATGCACCTCACCTCGAGGGCAACAACGATAAACAACCAGACAACAAGGACCTCAACCAAAAGGCAACACAGCGGAAGACTTTAACAAGCACAGAAATAGTCCCAGAGGGAGAGGAACCCTCACTAGGACAACAACAAACAGTTATGGAAACACCACCGAACACAGCAGCCAAGCGATGCACCTCAACCTAGAGGGCAATGCCGCAACAACCAGAACGAGCACAATACAGTTCTGGGGAACCTCACCTCCATCAGAACCAATAGAGAAGAACTCCGGGAGCACCTCACCAGAGTTCACACTAGCCAGCATAAATCCAGCAACAACCATAGACAGGTGTCGCAATGCTCAACCAGTGGTGCAACACGCACACACAAGCACTGCTTAGCTCGAGCAAGGAAGCCGACTAAACAGAGCACAACGCACAATAGCGCATAGGCACACAAGGCCAACCACATCCAACAGGACACACCCTAACAACAAGGGACATCCAACAAGGCAAGGACACCTTCGACCGGTTCCGCAGACCACAACCCTGCATCGGTGAAGGCCACACCACACGTAGGCTCTCTCAGCGTTCGCGACACACCCACATGAAGCGCAGGCCGAAGATGAAACCAACCGCAGCACGAGCGAAACAACAACCCCGTTCGAAGCACGTGCACCTAGCAACAGCAGCAACACTCTCCTGTAGCTCACACTCAGACCCTGCTGGAAAGCTAGCCACCTGCAACAAAGAGCCCAAAGGCTCACTTAAAAGCAACTCTACACGGACGAGCTAGCAGCGCACAAGTACCTTTCTTTGAGACACAAGTTATTACCCATTACAAATCTCTTTGGACGCCTGAGCTCTGATACCACTATAACGACCCGAGCTCCCGACCCCCGCCAGGACCCCCGAAGGTCGTGGCCGCCACCCCGGATCCGAAGACCCAGAAGGGTTTAGAATTTAGTTCAGTGAGATAAGCAATGAATTCAAATAACTATAACCAGAAATTTCGTACATTATTAAGGAAATTATGTACAACATGTCCCATAAAGTACAGTAAGCCTTAAGGGGCTTACCTCGAGGACTTGCAAAAAGTCCACTCTCAACTCACGATACAACCGCGCACACATGCTCACCACTCACACTGCTGGCAACGCATGTGAACAAGCCGCACACAACGACCATCCGGCAACGAACTCCTGCGCAGCGAGTCCCTACCTGAGGAGAGTAGGGGGGAGCCTCGTGAACAAGGGTCATTAGGGATAACCTGTCTCTTACCAGCCGAGTAGCAAGGAACTCCAACAAGTGGAAACAAAACTACCTACTACAAAGCAGTAAGTGAGAAACGCCTACCACAGAGAGCTACAAAGTAGCAGAACAGAGAAATGCCATTACCACAACCAGAGTCGGGCCCAGCACGACTCCTGCAGAACCAGCGGAGTCAAACACAGGCGGAAGCAACCCTCGCACCCCCCGACCCCCCAAGAAAAGAAGCTCACGAAACACTAGAGCAACCGGTGAGCCAGAGTCTCACGACACACGCACCAACATCCCTGACCTCTATGAGTCGGGAAGGAACAACCTGTGTCACCACGAAGACACCGAGCAACCATGTGAGAAGCACCATCTCACCATAGCACGACCACCTCAAACCTCTACAAGGTCGAGGGCCCACAAGAAGAACCACCCTGCACCTCGGACATGCCACGAGGTCAGGGAACTACACACTCCAGTGCCACCATGGACGGCACCAGGAACGGTGTACCAAAACAGTAGTCAGGTGTCTACACAGACACCCCGAGAGAACCCGTAGAGCATAACCCTAACACGGCCAGGAGGCCAACCAATCAAGCCCACGAAACTAGACACGGCTAGGCTACAACTACCGTGCGCTAGGGTGACGAGAACCCATCTTGAAACAGCGTGAGAAACACCGTCACACAGAGCACACAAGCCACTGCCCTAGGCAGCTAAGAGAGGAACACATAGTCCACTCCTCCAGCTCGCCGGCCGTCGACCCTACCTACTACCTCCCCGTGAGAGTGAGGCTAGTGAGGTCATAGCAAAGAACACAACCACAAACCACCGCAGCCCAGATGAGCTACGGCCCCGGTCTGACATCCATATGTGGCTCCGGAACCACGCAGAGTGAGGTAGTGAGAAGGACTAGCTGGTCCGCACCGGAATAGCGCCTCAACTACCTCGGAGACCCAGACCAGTTAAGAGAGCTCTACAAACGACTCTATGCCGCTATCCCCACCGTTTTCCACTTCTGCTCCAAGTCCATGACTTGACCACGCCCGCCGCCCGGAGAACTCCCTCTAACAGACGTGCAGGGCTGCGTGTCCCTAGTAACAGTAACATCTTGTCTCGCGAACAAGCCCTCAAGTGCCTAGCACTGGGCGAACAGAGAACTGGTGGGCCAACCACCACGGAAATGGCACAGCTGGTTTGTAACCAAGACAAGCCCAGTGGGCACAGGCACGCACGGCACCCCTTTGGGAAACCCCCAGAAGGCCGTCAGCCAATGCCGGCACACACAGCACGGCTCGAGAAACCAGAACACCACCAGACAGAACAGAAACCATCACTCCTCTAATAATCGATTAACAGTCAGATATCGATTATTAGACAGATGCGAGCCTCCTAGCACCACTACTACTAGACACGGCCACGAAGGTGTCACCTTCGGTCACTGAACGCAGGGAGGCAACCTGCCGTGTTCCCACCAGATGGTCCTATGGCACCCTACCCTATGCCAACACCGACACGCCAACCACGGCCACAGAACCACCCGAGGAAGCCAGATGTTGTCACGACCTCCAAGGCCATCACGATGGGATCGCGACAGGCAGGGCCACCGCGACAAGCGCTAAGTCGCAACGGGCAGGCGCGTTGCAAAAAGAACTTGTCGTAACAGGGAACCGTGTCGCGACATGACTCTTATCGCGACGGCCAACCCACACTACGATAACGTTACGCACGACTAGGCATGCCTTCTCTGATGTTGTGACACGCTCAGCGTCGCGACATTAGCTGGAAGGTAGACCACCGGGATACTACATCCCGGGATCGCCCACACAACTACAATCACACAACCACGGGAGGGGCATAGGGAAAGCTTTAACCTATCTACCAACAGAAGGGAACTCCCAATCACCCAAAGATGGAAGGGCACAAAAATCCCTACCCAAAAGAAGAACCAAACCCACGAATGGGCCTTCGGAAGCCACCGCCTCCTCCTCACTCCTCGCCGACGCTCCCGCTCCGCCACGAGCCGCCGCCGGCGCCACCAGCTCCAATGCCGAGAAGGACAGAGGAAGACTCTACACCTAGGAGAAGGGAGGAATGGAGAACGAGAGCAAAATGAAAAAGGGGTCAACCGAGGCAAGGCTTTTAGCCTCCGGCCCCAAACGCGATGGTGCGGGGCACGCTTTACAACCCTAACCTATAGTCCCCCTACACCGCGACCAGAACGCACCATCAAGGGACTCCGCGACCACCAGCCAGGTCTGTCTGCCACACCTTGCCCTCTGACAGGCGTCAAATGAAAAAAAGGAAAGCAGTCGTGACCCTTACCGGGCACGACACCAAGATGTGCAGAGAACACGGTGACGGCCCTCATTATACGGTACGGTTATACCAACCCACGTCGGTATAGCAAGTGCTCCACAGTGGGACATTTACCCAACGATACATACAGCTGAGATACACGCGAATATACAACAGAGTAGCGGAAGTAAAAGAGAACTATCTCCATTCATTCATCATCCACATTAACCATACATAATTTTCGCAATTAACAATGAGGAACTAAGAGTTCACATAATTTAAATTGCTGAAATAGAATTACAAAATGTCCACATAATACATTCCTTTCATGATAATTCTAATACAATGTTCAAATACATACTATGAAGTACACAAATCACAAGAACTCCAACAACTAGCTAGTCTCCGCGCTCGGAGTCCGTCTCCACCGTCTCCTCAAGCGGTGTCGTCACCAACTATACCTGTACGCCGAAGCAAGGAGTGAGTCCAAGGACTCAGCAAGCAACACTACTCATGATGTACACTTAGTCCTAGTGGTTTCTACATGCACATTACAATTAGCAACACATAGCATGCTAGTCATTTCAAGTTTTCAACCTATCATGAACATTCTACAATTTTATACATAACTCATGCTTTCAGATTTCTAAAATAAACTTCACCTATCACATGGTCTCTATTCAATTTACTCATGAAACTTTTCTTTAAAGAATCAAACATGAGAGCTATCAACATGAACAATTTACATGCATGAAAGGTAACGCAACTAGCATGGGTTTTACACATTTTTAAACACATACATGAACCTTTTACATGCTTTAGGTTGCTGATTTCACATGATTCATGGCTATAATCTACACATGAGAGCTACAACGTTGCTTAAAACATATCATATGAACAATCTATCATGCTATTTGCACACATATTCATTAGTTGTCCCTAACATGGACTCTAAACATTTTTGCACACATAACATAAGAATAATAACATGCATTTTCTGAATTCACATGGTTTCAGATTTAGTCTCACATGGGTTTCAATAACACATTTACACATCTAGAATTTCACATTTTTCTTTACACTAGTTTCCTCTTTTCACATGGTTACACTTTACACATACACATTCACATGTCACTTACACATTTACACATGGTCACATACACATTTCACATTACACTTTACACATTTTTAGGTGCCGTGACACATAGTCCAAACCACCAAAGAAGGACATATACACATCACATTACACATAGACGCCATCTAGGCATTCCAATGGCGACTCTTGGACTGCGCAGACCGGAGAACAAGTCTCCACCCTAACCAGTGGTACTTGTCCACCTCCAGGATTTCCCCCTAATGCCCTTAGGGTCACTTAACACAATGAACTTTCTCAGGGGGACTTTTCCCTGATACAGCTCCACTGCCCTCTACGGAAGCAGTGTCACATTGGCACAGTTACACATTTACATTTTTACCGTTTTACACTTGGTTTTACACATACACTTCATCTCATTCACTTTCTCACTCACATGAACCTCTGTTTTTCCTAACATGGTACTACAAATTTCAAGGTTTAACACACAGTAAACACACTAATCATGCTGGTTTAAACAAAATCTAATCACATTACGATCATATGCACGAATTATCACATTTCACATGAAACACATAACTTTTTATTTACTGATCCAAATGACCAAATTTAACCACATGCTGTTTTCGGGTTCAAGATCATACCCTCAATTTTCAGATTTTTCTGAGCTAATTAGATTTACAGAAAATAAAACGCCTAATTAGCATGCTATTAACAACTTAAATAACATGGGTCTAACACATTTTGCAAATGACCACTTGCTGTTTATACATAAGCTAACACATATGCATGAACTGAGAATACAAAATTTCCCTAATTCATACATCTATGGATTGACCCTACAAATCATTCTTGCATGCTTTTATTTTACCGAACCAATTATTATTCGCAAATTACACAAGCATGGATAAATTACCAAAATTTGCAAACACATATGCTAACCCACTGACTTCATGATTAGCTAAAACCATGGCATTCATACACATTCTAATCAGGAAAACTAAATTGGTAAATCACACTTCATGCTCACAAGTTTAAGGAACACCATTTCCACATCCACCAACACCACCATTCATCCACACACCACAAACACAATATACATAGAGTATAAGGTTTACCATATATCCTCATCACGTAAAACATACCGAAATTAATGTATAAGAGGGACAGAACAGCTCACTGTTCTGTTCAGAAGAACTCGGCGGCGGTCTCTGGCCGCTGACTCAGGTCAGCGGCATGGTCGATGGACGCCAAGGATGATCTGGACGTCCAGGGACCTTGCCGTCTAACCAGGTCTGTGCAGAAACACAGACCCGAGCTCTGAATCTTGGGTGAATTGGAGGGTCTAGGACTCGAGGAAAATCCTTAAAATCACAAAACCATCCTAGACTCATAAGGGGACATCAAGGATAGGTCACTTGCCTTTCAAAATTCTTCTAAGGGATTTAAAGGCTTGGTGAAGACCTCCTTGGGCAGTCCCAAGAAGTTGCAGAAGTCCCTCCAATCGCCTTCCTCCGGGCCTCCTGGTGATCTCCACGCCGAGGGGATGTCGGGGAAGCCTTCCTCGTTGCCAGCACCTCCTTGCAGCAGGGGGACGCCGATCCAGCTCAAGGGTCGGATTTGAGGGTTCTAAAATGGGTTTTTCTCACAGCTCACCTAGGTTTTTCTCTCCTCTATTTCTCCTCTTGCAAGGTGAAGTGAGAGTGGGAGAGGCCAAATTCGGGTTCAGACCTAATGAGAGCCCCTCACCCACTCACCATACCGATTTGACAAGCTGAGAGCCGTTGGGGGACATCCCCCCAATGGTGGCCATGCCTTGCTCCCAGATTTTCTGGCTCTGCAACGCATGCAGGTCAGAGAAGTTGGCGTCCATATCGCTGGACGCCGGTTAGTGTTGGCGTCCATGTCTGGACGCTGACACCAGCTCACGGCCTGGGTTGACGCCAAGGTGGCCTTCGGCCAGAACCCTAATTATGCAGAAAACCATGCATACCAAGCATATATACATGCAATATGTATATGGTATTGTATCCCACTATCATCATGCAATACATACATTATTTATACTTAATATAAACACATGCACACGTAATTATACTAATTAATACGTACGTAAATATGTACATACATACACAAGCACAAATATACACACATAATACAAATAATGCGACGGAAATTAGAGGGCCTTACACCCTCTCCCCCTTAAAGAAACTTCGTCCTCGAAGTTAGAACGACACTACTCAAACAAAAGGGATACTTCTTCTTCATCGCATCCTCAAGCTCCCACGTAGCCTCCTCACGTGAGAAGTTCCGCCATAGAACTTTCACCGACGCGATACTCTTGTTCCGGAGATGCTGAACCTTCCGGTCAAGAATGGCTACTGGTTGCTCGACATACGAAAGATCTGGCTGGATCTCCACTGGCTCATGACTAATCACATGAGACGGATCTCGGACATACTTCCTGAGCAGATACGTGGAATACGGTGAACGCTAGCCAAAGCTGGGGGTAATGCTAGCTCGTACGCCACGTTGCCCAAACGTCTGAGAATCTCATATGGGCCAATGAACCTAGGGCTTAGCTTGCTATGCCTGCCAAATCTGACAACACCTCGAGTAGGCGATATCTTCAAGAAGACATGATCGCCAACCTCGAACTCCAAATCCTTTCTCCTGTTGTCGGCATAACTCTTCTGCCTATCCTGTGCCGCAACAAGCCTTTTCCTGATAAGCTGAATCTTATCCGAAGTTTCCTGAACTAACTCCGGTCCGATCAACTGCCTATCACCAGTCTCCTCCCAACATAAAGAGATCTGCAGGCCTACCATACAACGCCTCGAATGGAGCCATACCAATACTAGCATGAAAGCTGTTGTTGTATGCGAACTCCACAAGAGGTAGACGCTCCCAATCATCCTTCCAATCCAGAACACACGCTCTCAACATATCCTCGAGCGTCTGGATAGTCCTCTCGGACTGTCCATCGGTCTGGGGATGAAACGCCGAACTGAGCTTAAGCTCCGAACCTAACGCATCCTGAAGACCCTTCCACAATCTCGAAGTAAATCTCGGATCTCGATCCGAAATGATCGACTTCGGCACACACCATGCAATCTAATGATACCGCTAACATACAATCTAGCTAAACTCTCTACTGACTGCTTCTTCTTCATAGGCAAGAAATGAGCAGTCTTCGAGAATCTATCTACAACTACCCAAATCGAGTCATTGCCCCTTCTAGATCGAGGCAAACCCGATACGAATCCATAGTGACAGCTTCCCACTTCCATACGGGATATCCATCCTCTGCATAAGGCCGGATGGTCGCTGCCGCTCGGCTTTCACCTGCTGACATACTAGACATCTAGACACATAATCCGCAACATCCTTCTTCATGCCGGACCACCAAATGATCTCTTCAGGTCTTGATACATCTTAGTGTTACCCGATGAATAGAGAATCGCGATCTATGAGCCTCCGCTAACACATGCTCACGGACATCTACCACATCGGGGACACAAACACGGTGCTGAAATCTAATCACACCGTCCTCATCACGAGCAATGCCCGCCTTACCCACTAACTCTAACAATCTAGGATCGGCTTTCTGCTGCTCAATCACCTCATCCAAGACTGAGGATCTAAGGATAGCTGAGCTACAAAAGCCTGACACAACGATGGCTCTAACTCGGTCATAGAGCACGCTGCATCCTCCAACATCTTCCAATCCTGCTGGAGCGAAGACCTCTTTCTACTAAGAGCATCCGCTACGACGTTCGCCTTTCCAGGATGATACTGAAGGTCGAAGTCATAGTCCTTCAAGAACTCAATCCATCTCCTCTGCCTCAGGTTTAATTCCTTTTGGGAGAAAAGATACTTCAAGCTCTTGTGGTCGTAAACACCTCAAATCTGACACCATAAAGATAGTGCCTCCAGATCTTTAGTGCATGAACCACAGCTGCGAGCTCCAAATCATGAGTCGGATAGTTCCTCTCATGCTCCTTCAACTGACGAGAAGCATAAGCCACTACCCTCTCTTGCTGCATGAGCACACAGCCTAAACCAATCTGAGATGCATCCGTATAAATGGCAAAACCTTCTAGACCACTAGGCAATACCAATACCGGAGCAGAAGTAAGCTTAGCCTTCAATAGCTGAAAGCTACGCTCACATGCCTCAGACCATACGAACTTC
The DNA here is from genome assembly GCA_014218235.1 of Colocasia esculenta. Classification (NCBI taxonomy): domain Eukaryota; kingdom Viridiplantae; phylum Streptophyta; class Magnoliopsida; order Alismatales; family Araceae; genus Colocasia; species Colocasia esculenta. The sequence goes on along the minus strand of JACBKR010002785.1, from coordinate 6,526 downwards.
TCACCTTCCGGTCAGCTTTGTCAAAGGGGCGGCGATGGATGAGAAACCCTCAATGAATCGCCGATAATAACCAGCTAACCCAATAAAACTACGAATCTCCGAAGGGTCCTGGGAATCTCCCAATCCATAACTGCCTGGACTTTTGCTGGATCAACTGCAACACCAGCGCCGGAGATAACATGCCCGAGAAATGAACCTCGCGCAACCAGAACTCGCACTTGCTGAACTTCGCATACAGCTTGTGCTCACGGAGAACCTCTAAGACTAACCTCAAATGCTGACGATGTGTGGCCTCATCCGGAGAATAGACCAACACGTCATCAATAAACACAACAACAAAGCTATCTAATACGGACTAAACACCCGGTTCATGAGATCCATGAACGCTGCAGGGGCGTTGGTCAATCCGAAAGGAAGAACCAAAACTCATAATGTCCATAACGGTTTCTAAATGCCGTCTTGGACACATCCTCACTCCTAATCCTCAACTGATGATAACCAGATCGCAAGTCAATCTTGGAAAAGACTGATGCCTCTCGCAACTGGTCAAACAGATCATCAATCCGAGGTAAGGGATACCTGTTCTTCACAGTCACCTGGTTTAGCTTCCTATAATCAATGCACAACCGAAGTGACCCGTCTTTCTTCTTGACGAATAATACAGGTGCGCCCCAAGGGGAAACACTAGGGCGAATAAATCCCTTATCGAGCAATTCTTGCAATTGCTTCCTCAACTCGGCTAACTCTGCAGGGGCCATCCGATATGGGGCCTTCGAGATAGGAGAGGTGCCTGGAAGCAACTCTATAGTGAACTCTATCTCCCTATCCGGTGGCAATCCAGACAAGTCATCGGGAAAGACATCTGGAAAGTCCTGCACCACATCGATCTCTGCAAGAGTCAGTGACGAACCAGCATCGGGTACTAGCATAACGCTGGCAAGAAATGCGTCACAACCCTTGTTCACCATGCGCATCGCCTTCATGGCAGAGATAACTAACTTTCCCGCTAAGTTCTTTGGCAAGGGATGAGAGAACTCATCCTCACCAGGAATGCGGAAAACAATCTTCTTCCTACGACAATCCACTAACGCATAGTGCTCCTCTAGCCAATCCAGACCAAGGATACAATCATCCTTCATCTTTAGCAAGAAGAAACACCCATCTAGGAATCTATCCTCAATGCACACGGTAACGACGGAATGCACTTCCTAGTCGATACCGTACCCGCAGGGTGTGCACAGACAAAGGGACCTCTAACTCCTCAGACTCTATGCCTGACTCTAGGGCTAACTGCCTAGCGAACCGCTCGGAAATGAACGAGTGAGTAGCACCCGTATCAAACAAACCCGAGCGTGCACACCGAAAAGTAAAACTGTACCTTCGGTGACATGCTCCGCCTGCTCGGCGTCCTCACGAGCTAACGCAAACACTCGAGCTGGGGCTCGAGGCCTTCCTGGTCGTCCTGTAGCTGGCGCGGCTGCCGCTACTGCTGGTACTGGCGCTCCACGCTGAGCTTCCTGCTGAAGTCTTGGGCAATCCTTGATCTTGTGGTCGCTGCTCCACACTTTAAGCATCTACCCGCTACTAACCAGCACTCGGAACCTCCATGGGTCTTCCCACAATGGGGACACTCTCTCTTCGCACCGGGGAACGTACAGAAGGTACCTGAGAGTTGCTGACTGCCATTTGTTTCTGCGGTGTCTGGTACACCGTTTTCCTCTTATCCTTCCGCTGGAATGTCGCTGCCGGCCTCTTCTGCGAAGCCTTCTTCTCCTCCAGATACTGCTCCATTTCTCCCTCCTGTCTGCAGGCTGCGCTGAGGGCCTCGTCTAGCGTGCGGTGGTCGAACGCCACGAGCCTCGTCCTCAGTGATGGTTTGAGACCCATCACAAACTTCTTGGTCTTCCTGCGCTCATCCTCTACTATATGCGGTGCATATTTAGAAAGTTCAGAAAACCTTGCCTCGTATTCCAGGACGGTTCGATCCTTGCGTCAGGGAAGGAATTCTTGCTCCATCTTGTCCTGGATATGCTCTGGGACGAACTTGGCTCGGAAGAGCCTCACGAACGCGTCCCATGCCACATCTACTGCTCCGTCCTCGAAGCGCGTACGCAGTAGGGAGGACCACCATACATCAGCTCTCTCCTGCAATACACCTTCATAAGCACTAACTAACAATTTCTAACTTGACAAACAACACAAGCATAACCAAAACATACCTGTAGCATGTAGGTGGCTAAGGTCACCTTGTCCTCATCAGGACACCTGATAGCTCGGAAGATTTTCTCTTCTCCCTCATCCAGCTTTTCTGCCATTAGCGGATCACTCTCCCCCTTAAAAGAGGGTGGGGCCATCCTCTTGAATCGCTCCATGATGGAAGGTCCACCATGGTCCTGAGCTGGGCCTGAGCCTGCTACATTAAACAATAACAATATACAATAAACACAATATCATGCAATTTAAATAGCAAACTACTAGGTTGTTTTATTATTCTACCTGGGCCTCCAACTGGGCCTGGAGTGCTGCCTGGGTGTGGGCCTGCGTCTGCATGGCTTGCACCAGACCTTGCATGAATACTCCATAGTCCACTGGCGGTGGTGGGGGAAGCACAGGACCCTGTGGGGCCGGGGCCTGCTGCTCCGCCCGCTCCTCACGCCTCTGCTCGTCGTCGCGAGCTGGCACACCTCCACGTCGTCCACGGGAAGCCATGGCTGTAATAAAATTTCAGCCACCAATTAGAGCTAGGTTACTAAATTTTCTAACCATTTTCTTATCTATCTTTCATTTCCTATTAGTGTTTTCTACACATGTGGACATACTTAGCATGCAATGGGGATGATGACTTAGGTATATTCATGTGCAATCTCAACCGGTCGCTCTGATACCAATCTCTGTGACGGCCCTCATTATACCGGTACGGTTATACCAACCCACGTCGGTATAACAAGTGCTCCACAGTGGGACATTTACCCAAACGATACATACAGCTGAGATACACGCGAATATACAACAGAGTAGCGGAAGTAAAAGAGAACTATCTCCATTCATTCATCATCCACATTAACCATACATGAATTTTCGCAATTAACAATGAGGAACTAAGAGTTCACATAATTTAAATTGCTGAAATAGGATTACAAAATGTCCACATAATACATTCCTTTCATGATAATTCTAATACAATGTCCAAATACATACTATGAAGTACACAAATCACAAAGAAGCTCCAACAACTAGCTAGTCTCCGCGCTCGGAGTCCGTCTCCACCGTCTCCTCAAGCGGTGTCTGTCACCAACTATACCTGTACGCCGAAGCAAGGAGTGAGTCCAAGGACTCAGCAAGCAACACTACTCATGATGTACACTTAGAAGTCCTAGTGGTTTCTACATGCACATTACAATTAGCAACACACATAGCATGCTAGTCATTTCAAGTTTTCAACCTATCATGAACTTTCTACAATTTTATACATAACTCATGCTTTCAGATTTCTAAAATAAACTTCACCTATCACATGGTCTCTATTCAATTTACTCATGAAACTTTAATCTTTAAGAATCAAACATGAGAGCTATCAACATGAACAATTTACATGCATGAAAGTAACGCAACTAGCATGGGTTTTACACATTTTTAAACACATACATGAACCTTTTCACATGCTTTAGGTTGCTGATTTCACATGATTCAATGGCTATAATCTACACATGAGAGCTACAATGTTGCTTAAAACATATCATATGAACATCTATCATGCTATTTGCACACATATTCATTAGTTGTCCCTAACATGGACTCTAAACATTTTTGCACACATAAATAAGAATAATAACATGCATTTTCTGAATTCACATGGTTTCAGATTTAGTCTCACATGGTTTCAATAACACATTTACACATCTAGAATTTCACATTTTTCTTTACACTATTTTCCTCTTTTCACATGGTTACACTTTACACATACACATTCACATGTCACTTACACATTTACACATGGTCACATACACATTCACATTACACTTTACACATTTTTAGGTGCCGTGACACATAGTCCAAACCACCAAAGAAGGACATATACACATCACATTACACATAGACGCCATCTAGGCATTCCAATGGCGACTCTTGGACTGCGCAGACCGGGAAACAAGTCTCCACCCTAACCAGTGGTACTTGTCCACCTCCAGGATTTCCCCCTAATGCCCTTAGGGTCACTTAACACAATGAACTTTCTCAGGGGGACTTTTCCCTGATACAGCTCCACTGCCCTCTACGGAAGCAGTGTCACATTGGCACAGTTACACATTTACATTTTTACCGTTTTACACTTGGTTTTACACATACACTTCATCTCATTCACTTTCTCACTCACATGAATACCTCTGTTTTTCCTAACATGGTACTACAAATTTCAAGGTTTAATACACAGTAACCACTAATCATGCTGGGTTTAAACAAAATCTAATCACATTACGATCATATGCACGAATTATCACATTTCACAAGAAAACACATAACTTTTTATTTACTGATCCAAATGATCCGAAATTTTAACCACATGCTGTTTTCGGTTCTAGATCATACCCTCAATTTTCAGATTTTTCTGAGCTAATTAGAATTTACAGAAAAAAAACACCTAATTAGCATACTATGAACAACTTAATTAACATGGGTCTAACACATTTTGCAATTGACCACTTGCTGTTTATACATAAGCTAAACACATATGCATGAACTGAGAATATAAAATTTCCCTAATTCATACATCTATGGATTGAGCCCTACAAATCATTCTGCATGCTTTTATTTTACCGAACCAAATATATTCGCAAATTACACAAGCATGGATAATTACCAAAATTTGCAAACACATATGCTAACCCACTGACTTCATGATTAGGCTAAAACCATGGCATTCATACACATTCTAATCAGGAAAACTAATTTGTAAAATCAACACTTCATGCTCACAAGTTTAAGGAACACCATTTCCACATCCACCACACCACCATTCATCCACACACCACAAACACAATATACATAGAGTATAAGGTCTACCATATATCCTCATCACGTAAAACATACCGAAATTAATGTATAAGAGGGACAAAACAGCTCACTGTTCTGTTCAGAAGAACTTGGCGGCGGTCTCTGGCCGCTGACTCAGAGTCAGCGGCATGGTCGATGGACGCCAAGGATGATCTGGACGTCCAGGGACCTTGCCGTCTAACCAGGTCTGTGCAGAAACACAGACCCGAGCTCTGAATCTTGGGTGAATTGGAGGGTCTAGGACTCGAGGAAAAATCCTAAAATTCACAAAACCATCCTAGACTCATAAGGGGACATCAAGGATAGGTCACTTGCCTTTCAAAATTCTTCTAAGGGATTTAAAGGCTTGGTGAAGACCTCCTTGGGCAGTCCCAAGAAGTTGCAGAACCTCCCTCTAGATCGCCTCCTCCGGGCTCCTGGTGATCTCCACGCCGAGGGGATGTCGGGGAAGCCTTCCTCGTTGGTCCAGCAACCTCCTTGCAGTAGGGGAACGCCGATCCAGGTCCAAGGGGTCGGATTTGAGGGTTCTAAAATGGGTTTTTCTCACAGCTCACCTAGGGTTTTCTCTCCTCTATTTCTCCTCTTGCAAGGTGAAGTGAGAAGTGGGAGAGAGCCAAATTCGGGTTCAGACCTAATGAGAGCCCCTCACCCACTCACCATACCGATTTGACAAGCTGAGCCGTTGGGGAACATCCCCCCAATGGAGGCCATGCCTTGCTCCCAGATTTTCTGGCTCTGCAATGCATGCAGGTCAGAGAAGTTGGCGTCCATATCGCTGGACGCCGAGTTAGTGTTGGCGTCCAGGTCTGGACGCTGACACCAGATCAACGGCCTGGGTTGACGCCAAGGTGGCCTTCGGCCAGAACCCTAATTATGCAGAAACCATGCATACCAAGCATATATACATGCAATATGTATATGGTATTATATCCACACTATCATCATGCAATATATACATTATTTATACTTAATATAAACACATGCACACGTAATTATACTAATTAATACGTACGTAAATATGTACATACACACACAAGCACAATTATTCACACATAGATACAAATAATACGACGGAAATTAGAGGGCCTTACAGAAACAAGGCCGACAAAATGCGACGCGCCTGTCGCACATGATGACTGTCTGACCGCTAGCTCCGTCGTGACACTAGCGCATCGCCAAGCCGGACGCGTTAGTGGCCTTTTATCCCACACACAAACGGAAAGCCGAAAAGCCCGAGATGTTACAGAGAGAGTGAGGAAGTAGCGGGCAAGGCGGGTCAGAGGAGGTGCACAAGAATCGCTAGTCGCTGGAGAAGCAAGCACTGTGAGCGCGAAAGAGGGAAGAAGGGTTCTTGCACTTTTGAATCCTCGGTTCATGTCGCGACGGCTATAGGCATTGCGTTAAGAATGCGACGGCCAGATAGCCTGCAACATTATCTCGACCTATCGACCCGTCGCGACCTTAAGGCGACGTCTGT
>JACBKR010002784.1:0-33057 GCA_014218235.1 Colocasia esculenta | reverse complement strand
CTACAGCATACCCGACAGAGGAAGTCTCAAACAGGGACGGTCAAAATAACAAAAGGGCAAAGAAGCAAAGAAACAAAAAGAAAGAAAATCCATAATACAACAGGGGCATGGCAAAGAGTGGCAAAGTCCCCGCGGGACACTAATGAGCCCGGTCGTACGCATGCCCCAAAGCAAGGCAAGTCCATAGCAAAAGACCATAAAGTCCTCCACAACAGACCCATCTCCGAAGGGTATGCTGTAGGAAGTAGCCGAAACCAACATCCCTATACCCACACAAGACTTTCCTTAAATAATCTTACGTTCTCCTATAAGGCTGAAGTCACCTCTTAGGTAGGGTTATTAGTCGCAAGCATCAACTAAGGGTAGGTTTTTCGAGGCGTTGTCACCTCTTACGCACGTCCTAACTTAGAAAGCCCTGTGGCGAGAACCGGAGGTGATCAAGATTCCTAATCAGCGGCCGAATCGGTTTAAGGTTGTGGCCCGAAGATGCGAGTACCTTCGTCTCGCGTGTCTTATTTAGGAAGGGCTAACGCCAGCTTTAGGCGCAACAAAAAACTCCAAAAAATCAGATATTTCAAAACTCAAAAAAATCAGATATTTCCAAAACTCTAAAAAAAATCAAAGATTTCCCCAAAACTCCAAAAAATCAAAATATTTTCCAAAACCCTAAAAATCCAAAATATTCCAAAATCTCAAAACAATTAAATGATGTTTTCAAAATTCAAGCCGTTTGCATACATGCATTTCATTTGATTATTCGTATCTTTTGCCTATTATAAGGCTTAGCCCTGGATTAATTATCAAGGTCGGTCACTCGTCGCATTTTAAGGCACGGGGCTAAGCCTAAGAACAGATCTGACTTGTTTCGTGGTTGTCTAAGTGTGCAGGACGGAAAGAAAGCGGCACTCATATCTCACTCGTCACTCTCACTCAGTCGCAAACCATAAAAAACACAAAAGGTTCCATTCATATCATGTACACCATCATGACAAAAAGAAAGGAGCAAAAGAGTACAAACCCTCAACCACTCTCACCCGTCCCTCAGGCGGGCGGGGAGAGGAGGGGCCATCAACCTCGGCCCGTCTCGCTCCCCTCTGGCGCTCTCTCACGCGTCGTCGCTCCTCCCTCGTTCTCCACCGTCCGGAGGAACCCGTCAGGTAGTGCCCAGTGGCCGCTCGGGATACCGCTACTGCTAGTCACTGATCGGCTGCACCCGACCAAGGCCAGGGCCTCTCCAGACCTCTCATCTCGGATCGCAGCATGTCGCCGCGATGCCTCTCCAGCTGGGTGCGGAGGTCCCCAGCCTCGGCGCGCAGTCGTGCGCCCGCCTCCGCCTCCTGGCGCCAGCGCGCCGCCTCTGCCGCTCCTGCTGCCAGCGACCGCCGCCTCTGCCTCCTGGGCCACCGCGCCACCTCCGCTGCCTTGGGGCGTAGGCGTAGCTCCGCCATCTCCGCCTCCAGTGTGGTCGTCCACGCCAGGGCGGTCCTCAGCTCCTGCTCCTGCAATATCAAAAATCCTGTCAGAAATCACAAAGAAGCAAAAGCCTAGGGGCATCTATTAAGTAACTTACCGCTCCGCAGCTGGGCTAGGGCGTCCTCCGCTCGGGCCGCCACCGCGCTAGCTGGCCTCCAGAAGGAGCGGCCGGGGTCCTCTCAGGAGGAGGAAGCACTCCCCACATCTGCTGCACCCGGTCTAGCTCTGCCCGCTGCAAAAGAAAACATCAAGGGTCAGTCAACCTCAATTAGAAACATAGGGAAAGCACAAGGTACTCACCAACTGGTCCACCACCGCCTGGAGGTCGTCTCGCTGCTGGATAGTGGAATGGAGGATGCCCTCGAGCGAAGAGATCCGTCCCTCGGGGTCAAGCTGCAAACACAGGCCAAGTCAGTCACGTAATCACCTAAGAACTCAAAGGACTGAAAGCAATAAGGACTCACGGTCGCCGGTACCTTGTACACCTGGGCCCCGTACCTTGGGCATAAGCCCGGAAGTTGTCCTCGTTGCTGGTAGCCTGGAGACCACCTCCTTCCCTCGCCGCTCCCAGTCGTCCAATGCTCCGGACCCGGACGTCCAGTCCGTGACCTCTGGATCCCCGAAGCTCGGCCTGGCCCTCCCAAGCCCTCTGCCGGGTCGGGAACTCCACCACCGCCTGGTGGAGTCCCAGTGTCCGCGCACACTAGCCGGTGGTGGAGCGGGACCACTGTGTAAAAAGTGAAGCCAAATGTCCCTACCGAAGTAGGGACGGCCCCGCTCCACCCACGGCTGGGTGGCGTCGTCCTCCCCGACGTAGGGAGTCCACCGTACCTGCACACCCAAGCCAAAACTCCATCAGTCAACCGTCGTCGAAATAAGCAAAGCAAAGGAAGGGTTAAGGCTAGAAATACTCACATGTCCAAACGGGATGGTGTCAAGGTGTCGGGATCAGGGTCACCTGACGCCGCAGGGTCCGCTCGTCACGGCAAAATCGCCAGCGCTGCAAGAGAGGCACAGCGCCGCGTCGCCTCGCCAACCGCGGCCCAGGGAGGGAGGTGGTAATATGCCCACACCTGCAAGAGAACACAAGTCAGTACCACAGTTAATAGAAATAAGCAGAAAGGCAGCGAAGGGTGAGGGTAGAAACATACCTGTAGCAGTGGGAAGAAACCTGCGACCCCTGTCTCCCTGCTGGAGGTGCCCAAGCTGTCAAAGAGGTGGGCCAGGAGAGCCGCACCCCACGCGTAGTTGCCCACGCTGGACAGATCCTCTAGCAGGGGCAAGAACCGGCAGCCAACTGGGTCCCCTCTGGTCCCAGGATCATCTTCCAATCACAAGGGTCAGGAACCGCCGTAAGTCTCTGTCAGCTGCCTCTCCCTCCTCCTCCGCCATCGCCGCTCTGGCGTCATCAGTCATCCGCTCCATGTGCTCCGCCTGTCCCTCCCCGTCTGGCGGCGTGCACACTCACACCCCCAGACTCGCCTGCAGCACCGTCCACTGCACTAGCGAGGACCTCTCTCCCTCACCTCCAGTCCAAGTAGCCTCTCCACCGGCTCCTGATAGCTGGTATAGGTGGTCCCAGTCACCGCCTGGCCGTCCACTCGCAGGCCGGTGATACGCACCACATCCTCTAACGTAGGGACCATGTGTCCCCACGGGAAGAGAATGTGTGGCACTGGGTCCCACCTCTCCTTCAGTGCCTGAATGAGTGCCACATCCGGCGCTAGCTCCTCCAACCTCAAAAACGGCCCAAAACCCATGCCCTCCAGTCGGCGTACCTGGAAGCTCGGTAAGCCGTCATAAATTGCTCGGATCACTGCCCACCCGAGCCGGGACCGCAACTCACTCTGCAAAGCAAACACCAAAAGGTCAGAAGTCGGAAGGAAATGCACAAATCACTCTCTCCTGATAAGACGACAGGGGGTCTGTCGCCTTTGAGGCGACAGAACCCCCGTCACTTTCAGGGTTTCTCATTGCGACAGGCACCCTGTCGCCTTCATAAGGCGACATTGGGGCTGTCGCCTCACTCACTCTGGTAATACGATAGGGGGTCTGTCGCATTACCAGGGCCGAACCGAGACGGAATTTCCTCCGTTTTCCGACCGTTCCATCGGGAAAACCGCCCTACAACTGGGTGCTCCGCACCCCCACATCCCACATTCAAAGCTTAAAGTTCGGAGACCTACCTTTTTGGGCCCGACCGGCTCGTCCTCGTCTCCCGCCGCCGGCGCGATCTCCTCCTCCATCGGAACGACCGGGGGAGGATCCGGGGCCGCCGTCGACGTCCCCTCACCCGCTTGCCTTCGCCGGATCATCTTCTTCCGCCGTCTACCGCCGCCCTCACCTCCTTGCCCACCACCGTCGCCCTCCATCGCCGGTTGTCAAAGGAGGAAAGAAGAAGGAGGAAGATGAGAAGGAGAAAGGGGGGGGCTTGACGGAGAGAAGAGAGAGGGTTGAAGGAAAAAAGGGGGGGGGGCGGGGGGGGAGGGGAAGAAGAGATCGGTTCGCCGGAAGGAAGAAGAAAAAGGGGAAAGAGAGGAGTGGTGAAGAAAGGTGCCTGGCCCGGAATTTGAACGCCTCAGGAGCTGAGAAGGCGACCAGACCCACGTCGCCTTCTTGTGGAGGGTTGCGACAGGGCCTATGTCGCATTATTAGTTAATGCGACAATGGGGCTGTCGCCTTGAGGGTTGCGACAAACCCCATGTCGCCTTCTTAAACCAGTGCACAAAAAAACCCCCCTAAAAATCAATGCTCATTGCAACAAATCAATGCTTACATCAATAACGTGTCTCAATCCCTTACATCAAGCAAAGTCTCACCACATCAAGTCCCATCAAAGCCCAAAAATTACAATCACGTCTCTCTTCTGGCTCACGGTCCGCAAGTGGCCGAAGCTTCTCATGCTCCCGGAGGTACCCTGGTACATCTCCCGGTCCTCGTCAAGTCTCGGCGGAAGTGTTGTGCGTAGCACACGCCCTCCACAAGGCCAACGCGCTCTGCACGGCCTGCTCATCTTCGGGGTACCCAGGTGCCGTCTCTTCACAGGAGGCAAATGTGACGGCGGAAGTCCTCTCGTCCTCGGCTTCCCGACCTGTAGGTAGCACCGCTGTGGTTGTAGAGCATGGTCGCCATGTTCCCTTAAACTGCAAGTCCAAGCCGCGTCCGAGTGGTAGCCGGATCTCCGCTCCGGAAGCGCCGCTACACCCAAAGCAAAGTGCTCCACCGGCAAGGTGCTGAAGTAAAGGCGCCACGCACTGGTCTTCTTGTCCGCCGTCCTGCATAAAACCTTGTCGGAAAATTTGGCCGCACCGCCGATAAATTCAAAGGATGGCACCCGAAGATCCGACTGTCGGTGGTAGGATTGTCAATAGGCTAAATTTTATCCTCACACCTAACCAACACTCTAGAAGGATCATGGAGCCATAAAGGAAACCCCCGTGGAAGCCGAAGTAAGACCCGAGTAAAGGTACGCCAAGACGGCGTGAGAGAGTGAAAGTCCCGCCATGCCCACTTATGGCACTCAAGCTAGCATAGTCTATGAGGTGATCCCCGGACGGGGAAGAGCACACCCCACACAAACATATGGCCACGGCCTTGGCAATCTCACGGTGGTCTACGCTCTTGTCCTTACACTTGGATATGACCCACTTAGACAAAGGCACTAGATGTATGAATTGTGGGCTAACCATGGTGTGGACATCCCCCGGATCAGTCATGAACTCCCCTAGAATAAACTTCGGGTTAATGGGCTCGACGGTATAGCTTATGCTTTGCTCGTCCCCGGCTTGGTTTTAGGGAGAGCAAGAAAGCCTCGACCTCCTCTAGAAGGACGGTCGCCTCAAATTTGGGAAAGATGAATGTATGGGTTGTGGGTGCCACAATTCTATCAAGGCCGTGATGTATGCCAATCAAATGAGATTTTGTGGTAATTATGGGCCGCTATCAACACCCCACCTAACCCCACTCTCTCAAGAACCTAATGACAAACATGGGTAGAGATTTGATCATCGGGGCAATCCAATGAGCTTGAGTAGCGGCGGGATCCCGAAGAAGAGCTAGAAGAAAAGGGCAAAAGAGAGGGAATGAAGGAGAAGAACAAAAATTAAAGAAACAAATTCGTAGCTCAAAATGCATGAAAATTGAAAACACCAAAAACTCACCTCCCTCACTTCCTCGCTTCGGCTCAAGTGGTTGGGGACGTCCGTCACCCTCATAAGCGCTTCATATACGTCATCCGAGCGCGCTTCGGACCTTCATAAGCCATTCCCCTCCATGGAAGCAAGAGGAGCTCTCCTCATAGCCATAGAAGCTTGCAAACCTGAAGAAAAGAAGAGAGAAGAGAGAGCTACGAATTTGGCCTCTCATCCCCTTTATTTATAGAGCCTTAGCACTCCTATTCCTGCTTGGAAGGGGAAGGGAAGACCCATTAGAAGTAGGACTTTGAGTGGGAAGCAATAGGAATCCTAATGGGAGTCAAAACCAAGTTGCATGCTGAAAGTTTTGAGCTCGGGCTGAGAAAACTGTGAAAGCGACATATCGACCCGTCGCTTCAGGTGGCGACAGGTCTTGCGTCGCCTTCTTCAGTCAAGGGTGCGACAACCCCTATGTCGCCTTCTGATCAGTCTATGTTGTCTTACTATTCCTCTGTGACTGTTCAGGATATTTGCAGTATGCTTTGATATTCATTGTTGATGCATGTGCATTGTATCATGTCTATCTTTATTGCTTGATTATGAAAATCCATAAAAATTAGAAAATGCAGGAAAAATCCATAAAAAATCAAAAAATCAGAAAATCAAAAAGACGTATGTCAGGTAAGTTAGGTAAGTATCTCTAACCCTAATCTCTTCGCATTACTATATGGTATCTACACTATTATATCAGCTCAAGGACGGCTGGTTCCCAGTGTGGTTCCAGGATCTGAGTTCCCTTCATCAAAAACGAGGATGATCTAAGTGCACACTGCTAATCGCTGGATAGGCCGTTGGGTGATATGACTCGGGACGATGGATTCTATCGCACGTCGAGGATGCGAAGTGTTCTGACCCTTGCTTATTGTCTAGCAATATTATCCTTGAATACTTGTTTTTTTCTCTTTCTTTGCATTCGCTTTTATGATTTCCTTTTCTTTAGCCCAGCATGCATCATGTAGGAATTTTGAGCTTCATGAATCATGATTGTCAAAGTCAGCTTCTCAATGATGTCCCAACCCAAATCCTCATTTTCAGACAAGAATTCCACTCCGAATTTGAAAGTTTTCCTCGAGCTTGCTGCTCAGTCCAGTCTGCCAGTGTAGTTCCTATGAAGGATTCCTCTCATCCCCATTCATTACAACAGTCATTCTGTTATCCCCGATCCGCTCATTAGTCGTGACCCGCTCAAGGCCAGAGTCGAATCGACCCGCGGGCAGCACCTATCCCCTAATGAACGAAACCTGCACGCTAAAGATAGACAGGGTACCTCTTGAATCAAGAGGTTGATCATTTCTTTTCTTTTGATTTTTATTCGCCCAAATAGGAACCATCATCGCACTCTATTCCCACCATGATCAAGGTCAGCCGGATAATTCTCGCTGCTTATTCGTCCAGAATGGGTGTCTCTTTACCTTGATGCCCGCTTTTCAGCTCATTCCATTTCATTCCGCTACATCGTCGTTTCATGCCACTTTCCTCCATCACCGCTCCACTCCCTTGCAAAGCAGGCATCAAGGAGGGGCAAATGTGTAGACACCCATTTCTGACCCATAAGTCGAGCAAAATCCCTGTCATATCATTGATGCCCCACGTTGGCTCATCATCGTCAAGCTGGCTTTCTCCGATCATGACTCATTTCCATTAGTTCATCGCCCTGGAGGACCCTTCCTGGTAAATCAATCTTTTTCACTATAAGCTCTCTGAGTATAGATCCGACATTTCAATCCCAAGGCTGTGCATGGCTGATTGGACACATTACATGCCAAATGCAGAAAAGACCAGAAGGCGACAGGCCCTAGGTCGCCTTCCTGAAAACGACAGCCCCTATGTCGCCATCATAATTCCACATTTTAAATCCTCAGAAAATCGCAAAATGACTCAAGTCACTTTCCATATGAGGAAGGTGACATATCGAGCAGTCGCATTCAAGAAGGCGACCAGGAGGCCGTCGCATTCTGGACCTTAAACAGGAAACTCTATCCGAAGCCAACTTGGACACATGCTATTGATGGTAATTGCTTCTTTGACGTCCAAATCACGTCCAAATCCTCTCAAATTTGGAGGAGACCTTCCTAACATGTCCCTTCCAAGTTCAATAGCCCCGCACAGCCATACTTTCCCAGAGTCGGACTCTTGCCCATTATTCCTCTCAGACCCGAGTTGGGAATAATCACCCATAAGTACCTCGTCTCGCATCTTTTTGGGCAAGGCCGGATTCTTAGTTCGCTGAGCAAGAGGGCTTCATCTTCCACGAAGAGAGTTCTCCCTCCAGACGATCAGCAAGAGCCCTCCAGGGCGTTTTCCCATCGGCTACACAATCTCCTCTTCTCTTTCTCTTTATTTAATTCATTCATGCATGCATAGCTTGTTTTCTTCATAGTTTAATATAGATCACAACACACACACTATTCTTAACACCCACAGGGTTAAAAGCCCAATCTTGTGAGTTCCCCCCATAATAGTTCATGTTCATGTGTTTTTCATTGAATAGATCATCTACACACGAATTCTAATGGGTTCTTGTTATTTAAAATCACTTTGGCAGGTGTTTAAAGGTCAGAGCAAGATGAGGCTCTTGCCCCTCGGCCGGCTGAAGAGCAGGAAGATGAAGAACCCACATCTCCATCCACTAAAGAAGAAGGCGACAATTGCTTGTGTCGCGATCAAGAAGGCGCCACTGCCTACGTCGCGTTCACATGAAAGCATAGCGATGCCAGTCCTGTCGCATTATCAGGTACGCCTTCCCTTCATCTTTCCTTTCCAAGGTAGTCAGCCCTCCCTCTGAATATCAAGAGGCGACTGCATTGGTGGCGATCACGGTCAGTTCCTAATCCCTCACATATTCACAATCAATTCAAAGGGGATACAAATCCCGTGATTACAACTGTCAGCTCTCATATCTTAAGGTTTGATTCGTGTTCTCAAATTTTTCAAAAGGGCTTATATCTATTCACTCCCTCTCTAGATATTCATTCCATAACAAACAAATCTCGGCATGGAAAACCCTTCCCAAAAACTCAATAAACACACAAATCACATGCATTTATCACATACAAAGATCCAAGGAATTTAGGGGTAGGATCCTACCTTACAATGCCAAAAATCCCAAGAAAACCTCAAAATCTCATTGTTTCCGCGAACACCCCGCGAGGTTCAATCTCCAAAAACCGCCATCTTCTCACACGATCCAAGGCCGCCACGTGCACCACGATCTCCCCACGAGCATCCCTGTCCCCCCCGCCTAAAGGTGGTCGAAGAAGAAAAGAAAGAGAGGTAAAGGTGGTGGGTGAAAAGGGAAGAAGAGGTGGAAATGGAGGGCTCGGGTTGCCTTATTAAAATAGGCCCGACGACAGTTAACATCAACCTATGTTGTCGTCAACTACACTGCCAAGAACTTGACAGCAACATCGATTGTCATCGAGTTCAACACTCAGAAAGTTCCAGAACTTGTGAATAGATGACAACATCTGTCGTCGTCAAGACCAATTGACGACACACAATGTCGCCATCAACACAATGTTGACGTCAAGCATACTTGACGTCAACCAGTCACTATTCAAAAAGGCCATTAAAGGTCGAATAAGGCCTACGGCCTTACAACCTCGCCCCCGTAAAAGAATTTCTCCCTTGAAATTCAACAAGAACAAGGGGAAGAGAACTCACCAAAGAGGTACGGAAAGTTCTCATGCATCTCTTCCTCCCTCTCCCAGGTCGACTCACTACCCAAGTGTCACTGCCATGCAACATGAACTAGTGGAATCGCTTTGTCCTCAACCTTTGAACTCGACGATCCTTAATGTATGGAAACTCTGGTACCATCAACGCTGGTGACAACCTCTATCCACTCCGAACTCAGGAGAATGTGTGCCTCGTCAGGAAGGTATCTTTAAACATTGACAATGAAACACTTCGTGGACCACTGCCATCATCGAAGGTAACTACAACCGATATGCTAGACCTCCAACACACTCTGCAATGGTGAAGGGTCTAATATAGAGGGACTCAACTTCCCACGCCTACCAAACCTCAGCACCCCCTTCATAGGGGACACTCTAATAAACACTTGGTTTCCTACCTGAAACTCAAGTGGTCTTTTGCACTGGTCTGCATAGCTCTTCTACCATCTCTGTGTTATCTGTAGCCTCTGTCTAACAAGCTGTACTACCTCCACAGACTATTGACCAACTCTAGCCTAGTGACAACACGCTCACCAACCTCAAACAGTCAAGAGGAGTACAACACGGTCGTCCATATAGAGCCTCATAAGGTGCCATGTTGATGCTGGAATGATAACATTATTATATGCAAACTCAACCAACGGTAAGTGAGCTGCTCACAATTCCTGCCACTCCAAACAACAAGCTCGTAGCATGTCCTCCAAGGCTTGGATAGTCCACTCTGATTGTCCGTCTGATTGTGGGTGGTAGGAAAAACTAAATGCCAGCTTTGTCCCCAAAGCTTTCTGAAAGTTGTGCCAAAACCCATATGTGAAGCGAGAATCTCTATCTGACACAATAGAGATCGGCACCCGTGCAAAAGAACAATGCGCTCCACATAAAGTCTGGCCAACCTACTCATACCCCAGTCATCTCTAATGGCAAGAACCTGGCAATCTTCCTCAATCTGTCCACAAGCACCCAAATGTTGTCATAGCCTTCTAAAGTCCGTGGCAATCACACGCAAAATCTGTCATCACATGGTCCCACTTCCATATGGGAATTTGTAATGGTTGAACAAGCCCTCCTGGGCGCTGGTGCTCGGCCTTCACTTGTTGACAGACCAAACACCTAGCAACAAAGGCTGCTATGACTCTCTTCATCTCGGGCCACCAAAACTGCCGTCTCAATCTGTGGCACATCTTGGTTGACCCTGGATGAATCGAGTACTAGGACCCATGTGCCTTCTGCACACTGCTCTCCTGACAGACTCCTCAAATGGCACATAGAGTCTGTCTCAAAACCTGACAGTACTATCATCATGTAGCTCAACCTCTAGGAGTAGCAACACTCTGTGTAACTCAGGATTTGCATGTTGAGCCTCTATGACCTGTCAGATAATGGCTGGAGCAACTAACAAACTGCCTAGCATGCACTGCTACCACCTGATGGAGACTCTGAAGGATCCCTCTACTGTAGACTGCCACAACTGCCACTCTCTCAACGTAAGATAGCTAATCCATGCCTTCCTGCTCATGCATCTGTAACTACATTAGCCTTCCCAGGCTGATACTCGATGTTGATGTCATAATCCTTCAGGTACTCCACCTAGCGCCGCTACCTCATATTCAAATCCCTCTCTGAAAAGGCATATCACAGGCTCTGGTGGTCGGTGCAAGCCACAAACCTCATGCCGTACAAGTCAAATCCCAGATCCTCAAAGCAAAAACCACAACTACTAGCTCCAGGTCATGGGTAAGATAGCTCTCCTCGTGGGGCTTTAGCTGACGTGACGCATAACCCACCACTCTGCCATGCTACATCAAAAATGCTCCAAAAGCATCTGTGCAGACCTCAAAACCCTTCGTGCCTGAAGGTAACACCAGGACTGGTGCTGACGTAAGCAGTCACTTCAACTCTATGAAGCTCTACTCACACTGCTCTGAGCACTCAAAAGGTACTCCCTTCCTTGTCAAACGAGTCAGGGGTGCAGCAATGTATGAAAAATCTCTGATAAACCTGCGGTAATAACTAGCCAAGCCTAGAAAATTGCATATCTCTATCACTGAGTAGGGCCTCTTCCACTGTGAAATCGCCTCGACCTTTGCTAGATCCACAAAAACTCCGTCACCTGAGATCACATGTTCTAGAAAGTGAACCTGCTGCATCCAAAACTCACATTTACTGAGCTTGGCATATAGCTAGTGCTCTCGCAGAGTTTGCAACACAATTCTCAGAAGCTGGGCGTGCTCCTCCTTTGAAGCAGAGTACACCAGAATGTCGTCAACAAACACCATGACAAATTGGTCTAAGTATTGGTGGAACACCCTATGCATTAGATCCATAATGGCTGCTAGCACATTGGTGAGCCCAAATGGCATCACCAAGAACTCATAGTGCCCATATCTGGTTCTGAATGTTGTCCTCTCCATCTGAACCTTCTGATCCGCAGTTGATAGTAGCCTGATCTCAAGTCAATCTTGGAGAAAACTCAAGCTGACTGAAGTTGATTAAAGAGATCACCAATCCTTGGTAAATGATACATGTTCTTGATGGTCACTTGATTCAGCTTCCTGTAGTCGATACACAAACGTAGGCTACCTTCCTTCTTCTTCACAAATAAAACTGGAGACCCCCAGGGAGAAACGCTAGGGCGAATGTAGCCTTTCTCCAATAGTTCCTCCAATTGTCTCTTCAACTTCCGTAACTCTGTCGGTGCCATGCAGTATGGTGCCTGTGCAAAAGGTGCAGTGCAAGAATCAAGCTCAATAGTAAACTCAATTTCTCTATCTGGTGGCAGACCAGAAGCTCGTCTGGAAAAATGTCTGGAAACTCATAGACTACAGAATGTCCTCCACACAACGAGGTGTCGGGTCAACAAGTACAGCAGTAGAAAGAAAACCCTGGCACCCAGATGCCAACAACCTCTGTGCTCTCAAAGTAGAAATCAGAAAATGAAAAGAAAGAGGCACAATACCCTAGAAGTAAAAGGTAGCCCCACCGAGTATTTATAAGTACACCCTCTTCGTTTTGCAATCCACCACTACAACCGTACTGCTCAAGCCAGTCCATGCCCAGAATCACATCAAAATCTTGTAGCTGCATAGCAAACAAGCGAGCTGGCAAACTCTGGCCCTGAATTTTCACTGGTAACCTCCTCAACACAGCAAAATGTAACGACAAAGTCTCCTGTTGGCAGCTCAACAACAAGTCATTGGACACTCCCATGTTCAGCTTCTCAAGAGAGTCTAAAAACTCCTCAGAATAAAAGAGTGGGAAGCACTGGAATCAAACAATACTCTAGCTGTACAACCAAAAATAGTCACAGTACCTTCCACAAGCTGAGCCGCCTCTGCCTCTACCCTGGTCATGTGAAATCCACGACCCCTGGTCCTTGGTTCATCTGAACTCGAAGTATGTTGGGCTGTTGTACAGGAATCTACTACTGCTGAGTGCGCAACTGAGGTTGACTCTACTGTTGCGGGTTTCGAGGTAACAAGGGGCAATCCCATGCCATGTGACCCAGCTGGTCACTAGTTACATCTACTAGCAAAAAAAACGATGGCCCTGTTACCAAGGCTGCCCCCAAGGGTGTTGAACACTCTCTGCTGAAATCTGCCTTCACTCTAACTGCCCCCCCTGTCACGCTGAAACCTCCTCCTAGACCCTGACCTCGAAGATGTCCCCAAAGAGAAAATTGTAATGAATTCAAAGTCTTCAAAGTTTGCTGAGAAGTACTCTGCCACTACCTCTGCTATGACGTAGCCACCTGCCTCTGTGCAACTCTAACTTACTCCTGGGTCCATAAGGTGTCAACCTCTAAAGTTGCTGCTGTCTAATAGGCCGCGTCCAAGTTAGTGACATGAGCAACTATTAGTGCCTTCCTGAGCTCTGGCCTCAATCCTCTCACAAACTGTTGGGTCCTCAACCTCTCATCTGCCATAATCTGTGGCGCATTGCACCCCAACTCTACAAATTTGGCTCTGTACTGAACCACTATCATCTCGCTTGTGTCAAGTCTAAAACCTGATATAATATCTTTGTCCTGACATATTTGGGGTAGAAATCTCTCTCAAAAACTATGACAAACTCCTGCCAAGTGATCTATTAGAGTGGGCGAGACTAAAAAGTGGTCTCCCACTCCAAAGACCACCAAGGTAGAGTCTGACTCTGCAACTGATAGCTCGCCAATAAAACCCTCTCCTCCTCAGCAAACTCCATGGAACGGAAAGTCCACTCCATAGCATCTAACCACGTTTGGGTTGCGTAAGGGTTTGGTTGTCCCTCAAACCAGGGAGACTGAAATT
Organism: Colocasia esculenta; assembly: GCA_014218235.1. NCBI lineage: Eukaryota > Viridiplantae > Streptophyta > Magnoliopsida > Alismatales > Araceae > Colocasia > Colocasia esculenta. The sequence continues at coordinate 19,428 of JACBKR010002784.1, read as the reverse complement.
GCAGGAACTCTCTCAATGCCCTCGCATGACCTCCATGAGGTGCCAGAGTGTCATGGTGCTGGGCACTGGTTGTGCCATCCCCTCAAGAAAATGGGTCTAGTCAACTCAGGTGCCGCCCGGGGAGGGTTGGTGTGGTGGCACAACACCATTGTGCATGTCCTACGGTTCAGGCTGCACCTGCTGCGGTGGTGGGGCATCTTGAGCCTCCTACCGAGTGCCTGCTATGCCACCTTCTCAACGCGATGTCACCTTGGTGCCATTATGGACCCATTCAGAACATGCACGTGAATTAATACATATATTACTTTGGTATTGCTTGCTGCCGTTGTACTCTTCATGCTCTGAGTCACCAACTTGTGACACTTCCTTATATATCTTGACAGACTAGGCTCTGATACCAACTATAATGATGAAGGATCCGAATTCCCAGTATCCACTAGTAACCCAAACCCTGAATTGCCATCCATGAGCCAAAGCTCAGAAGGGTTAAAAGAAATGTCTGAGAAGAACATATAAGAAAATGCACAAACCACAATAACTAAAAACAAACCACTATACATATAATGTCTTAAACGCGCGACATTGTTGACTGTGCGCTCTCGTTGTTCAAAATTCTTTGCACAGGTCAAAATGCTCGCCTTCTCTAAACTGTCTCACAAACATAAAATCATAAAGAAGAACTAGCACAATGGTGAGCACAGGTCATATCCACGGAGAGGCCGAATAGAACTTGATTTAAACTAGTTCGACTTGAAACATGAAAGATCCAACAGTAAAATTCGACTTAAATCCACCTAGTTCACTAAAAGCTACAGTGTGATTTAGAATCCCACAATATCACATTCAATTGATCAATAACAAGATTTAAATTCTCAAAATAGTAAAATTAAACTGAGAACTCTTACTAACAGACCAAGCCAAACAAGCATCCACTCACACTCCTCTCCAGAACAATCTCAGCAGAAAAGCAAAAATTCCCGTCTCCCACATGTTGAGATCCTCGTCACAGAAGAAAAAATTAACACATAAGAAATGGCAGCAACAATTCGTAAGCTTCCTAAATGCTGAACGATTTAAAAAGACTGAATTACACAGATCTGATCAACAAGCAGAAGAATGGAAACAAAATTCACATGTTCAAATGTCGAACTCTTCAGCAATCTTTATAGAAGATACTGAAGAACATCCGACCTCCCCAACCAACGCTAGTAGCAGAGAAGAAGAAATCAAAAGCAAAAATTACAAAACTCTGGATCTGCTCTCTCTCCCCGCAGCCACATCAACCAATAAATTGCAGAAGAAATGGACAAAGCAACAAACCTGAACCCCAAACCCTCTGGAATCCCTCACAGATGGGAAGAAGCAAACGAAGCAGTTGACTCAGCAGAACAGAAGAACTCCATTGGATCGATCTCCTCTAAACACAGAAACTTGCAGTATACAGAAATATAGAGCAATTTCCTCTGACCAACCATCTGGAGCAGCCGAATTCCATAAAGAAAAAATGTTAACAGTCGGAAGAAGAGAGAAGAATGCTCAGTCCTCTCACACAGCAGTAATAGAGAACTGGAAGGAAATTGCAATAGAAAGGCAGAACACATAAGAAAATGCAAGAAAATTTCTCCAAATACTCTTAATGCTTACAGAAGAACAGAAACAAATTCTAATTTCTAAACTAAAACTCCTTTACAACTCGAACTCAAATCTACTCTGCAATTCTACAGGAAGAAGAAAGTTAAACAAAAACCCCCAAGAACTCCTCTCTAATCGAACTGGAGAACTCTTCCATGCTCTGCTCAAACAAAGAAAATACAGAAGAATGGCAAGAATTAAACTAAAATCTGAACTGGCTAAGCTCTCAATCTCTCACAATTCGTCTCCCTCACTGCACCATGGAAGAACAGAGAATACAGGAAAGTAAACTAAAATTCCTAAAAATTCTAACCACCAAAGCTCACAGCAGACCCCCCTCGGAGGACCTTTGGGGTCCCTTTATATAGCTTCCGGGTCTTCTTGCTTCCTCTCCAGTGCGCACCAAGATCGCCACGTCGGCAGGCCCTCAGATCGCTTCCTTCAGATGGTTCGCGACCACCCCATGCCTCCAAGCGCCATCGCCACCCAACTGGCCACCGCGCCCGAGCCTCCAGAGCACATCACATGAACCAGGGCAGCCATCGCCATCAGACGAACCAGGGCCTATCTGGCCGGCTCCTGCGCACCATCACACACTGGCCTGAGCCCCACAGCAGCACACGCAGCGCCCCCACACCAGATCTGCCCAGCACAACCGCGCCGCGCACACCATCACCGGCCTGATGGTTCACACGAGCCAGCCATCGCCAGCCCCTCTGCATCGCGCCTGGGCTCCGCACGCCAGCAGCTCTAACCGCCATCTGCACAGCCTGGACACCATCTGGCCAGGCCCATCACCACAGTTCCAGCCGCATGCATCCACAGCCCAGCATCAGCAGGGCGCCTTCCTAGCCAGCTCCCCTGGGTCTCCCCCATCGCGCCATCCACCATCACGCTGGGTGCTGGCCGCCCAGCCCTCCAGCCGCACAGCACTTCATCTTCCCAGCTTTGGACACCAAATTGCCTCTGTAGATCTGGGCACCGCCGCTCACAGAGCTCCCAAGCACACCTCATCTGGCCCTTCCAGGGGCTTCTGATGGAAAGAAATGGGAAGGGTTAGGATAATATCGATTAAAAAAATAGTTAAAATTGGAATGGGTTGTGGCATCACGTGATTAAAAGGATTATTGGGATATTAAAATGTTTTGTTTAATGGGAGTGGATGGGATATGTGGCATGATTGTTGTTTGTTTATTTAACTAAAATTCATTTAAATTTTGATTTATTTACAACTAATTTTTACAAGAATTATTAGAATATAGGAAGACCAAAAATTATTTATGCACACTGTACCTGTAAAAAGGGAAAAATATTAGTCGAACAAGTATTGACTTTAATTTTGTGTCTACTAACCAAAAATTTAACTAAAAATGTTCAAAATTTTATTTATGGATGAAATGAAATTGAAAATCAAATTGCACATTATTTATGGACAAAGACTGTCTAAAGTTAACTGTATGTATGAACTTTAACACGAAAAATTTAGTAGTTATCAATGTCATGTTAAAACTCGGAGCAGATCTAACAAAAGAAAAGAGTACAACAAGTACGTACACAAAAGAGTACCACCCTCAGCAACTAAGCAGGTCCAGCACTGGAGTGACTCGACTCCTCAGCACCTGAGCCAACGAAGAACCACCTGAAAGGGAAGGGACTGAGTCTCCAGACGAGACCCCGTGGGGGCACTAACCCTACAGGAAAATAGCTCAAGAAGTTCAGTAAAATAAACTACACTAAAGAGCATTGCACTAAAAACACACAAAAATTGGTGGCGTAATGCCCAACTCCTCACAGGAGTGCGTCAGACGACTAGAACCTCGTAGGCTTAACAATACACGACAAAACACGCACAACATCACCATACACTCACACAAGAAGGTAGGACCAGCTAGTGCCTATGGCTTGATGCCTCGACACAGAGTCCTCAAACCTAGCCACGTATGCACACTCAGACGCTCTAACTTGCATCTGTTCCATGACCGAATTTCCCCTGTGCCAGACTCAAACGGTGGAGAAGGGGCCCCATGGAAATCGGCTCGTAACCACCAAAAAGGGGCACACACTGGACGGAGTCGCACTCAACGCCCAGGCTCACCGGCATAATAACTCAACACCAGTCATCCAGATGGAGTCCAACTTAATGCCTGGGAGACACCACACAACAAAACACGACAAAGTACAACAAACGCATAGACGGAGATGCTCTCCACGTCTGGCACACCATGCCGGGAGGTAGACACCACGTGTCCAACCCTCACGTACAGACAGGGGCTCAACTGCTGAAACCTACCTGTGGGCCCGATTGTCATTAACCAGTGGCAGACGGCATAACCCAGTTCCGTTAACCACACCTTGACGGCAAGGAACCTTGCCACCAAGTTCATTCTAAAGAACTTGATGATAGCAATCCTTGCCATCACATTCATCAGTTCCCAATAGCTGATATAGCCCTAGGCTGCTCCCCAAAGCAATCCAAACCCAGAAAACTAGATCTCACGATGGGGAAATGCTTTCCCTCATTAAATAATACTACTATAACATCGGAAAACACTGATCTAATGCTTGGATCGAGTAATACACCCTTACAACCTTGCATGGAAAACCCTTCTCAAATACTCAATAAACACACAAATCACATGCACATTTATCACATACAAAGATGCAAGGGAGTTTTAGGGGTAGGGTCCCTACCTTACAATGTCAATAATCCCAAGAAAACCTCAAATCTTGTCGTTTGCCCATGAACACCCCGCGAGGTCGATCTTCAAAACCGCCATCTTCTCGTCCAATCCAAGGCTTCCACGTGCACCACGATCTCCCCACAAGCTCTCATCAGCCACCAAAAGTGGTGGAAGAAGAAAGACGTGAAGGTGGTGGTGAAAGAGAAGAAGAGGTGGAAGTGGAGGGCTTCGGGTTGCCTTACAAAAATAGGCACAACAATAGTTGACGTCAACCTATATTTTCGTCAACTACACCGCCAAGAACTTGACGGCAACATCGATTGCTGTTGAGTTCAACACTTGGAAAGTTCGAGAAATCCATAGTAGAAGGCAACATCTGTCGCCATCAAGACCACGTTGACGACACACAATGCCTCCGTCAACACAATGTTGACGTCAACCAGTCACTATTCCAGAAAGGCCCATTAAGGGTCCAATAAGGCCCATGGCCTTACAATGGACCTCCACCTATCAACATACTGAAGGAAGTCCTCATCCACCCTCATCTTTTCGGCCACCAGATCAATGATAAACAAGGAGGGACCCACCTGGTCTCTATACTTCTACACAAATCACCTTTGTACCACATTAAAATCCTCGGCATTTGCCAGCTCCAAAGAATAAAACCATTCTAGTGCAGTACCCTCCAGTGATCTTCTAAATAATAATGCTAACTTATTATTCTGCCAAAAGGATGACCTATACATGAACTCCTTTAGATGGACAAAGGGGATACCAGTACCATTATAGCGGCGATAGGCTGGGAGTTCAGAGAAAGGCAGATGCAACATCGGCAGAGAGGGGAGAGCAACATTGGTGGCATCTTTGGACGCAATGACTTTCTAGAGTTGCTACTACATTTGGTTCACCTTGGCTAGAAGAGACTAGGTGAGAAAATCAACAAAGGTTGTGGATCGCTCACATGAGCAGAAAGATAGCCCTGATCCTGAGGAGAATAAGTAGGTCTTGCCATAGAGTGACTTAGCTAGACTGGTATGGTCTGAAGGAAACGACTTTGGGGGTTGTAGACACCCGATTTTGACCCATAAGTCGAACCACATTCCTTGTTCTCTTAATGAGCCCCAAGTTGGTCACTCACCACGAGCCCATTTGTTAGCCTTATTTTGAGCCCATTAAACACCATTCTCAACTTGTCTCATCCACTGTTAGAGTCATTGTGCTAGGATTTCAACCCTTAGATCTTAATGCAACGGCCTTAAGGATCACGTTCATGCTATTTAATCGATTAAAATCCTTAAATAATTGATTATTTTCCTAAATAATCGATTAAAATTCAAATATAATCAGTTATCCTTAACGCGACAGGTCGTGACGTCGTGTTACCCTTAAGGTTGCATCCTTCCTGGCTGTTGCGACAGCCCATGCTTATCCATTCATGTGCCTTCATGGTCGTGACCACCTTGGCCGTCACGAAAAGTCTTGTCGCATCCCTATGACCCATCGTGACATGGTCTGCATGCACTGGCCACCACAACCACCTCCCATTTATCCTCCATTTGGCTTTATCTTCATCCAAACAACTCCCACAACCCCCCATGCATGATTTGAGGTTCCATCTCTCCTTGGAGCCCTCCTAGGACTCTTCCCTTGCAGATTTACTTGACTTTTTATTAATTTCATGGGTCATTATAACTTATGAATGGGATTTTTTCTCTCCTTTCTATATAAGTGACCCTACCCTTTTAGTAGGAGGGACGACCTTCATTTTTGCCATGAAGTGCTGCCAAAATCTATCCAGAACTTCCCCTTAGCTTGTGGCCTCCCCATTTCCACCCATTTTCTCATTATCGCCTTTCATCAAATCATGATTCTTTCTTCAAGTATGGAGATTGGTAGCTAAGGAGGCGACTTCCACGTCCTTCAGAGGCTGTTGCACGACCAGGAGCATCACTCCACAGCTAGGGAGTCGCCCTTTGGGACCCTTTCTTCCTTTTCTCCTTCTCATTTCCCTCCATGCATGTTGTTATTTTCTTTTAGATAGAACCATACCTTCCTTTCCCACGTTTTTTTTTTACAACCCAAGGGGTTTAAAACACCTCCCAGGTTCATTCCCTCCATGCTTCATCCTTTCCCTTTCAATTTGAATAGTCTCTTCACTTAAATATGGTCTAACAGGGTTTCTTTTATGTGTTTCATTGTTTTGGAAGGTACTAGGGCAAGGATAGACGAGGAGCTCTTGTTCTCTAGCCTGCTGGAGAGCAAGAAGAAGGTCCCTCCACTCATCTCTTGCACTATTGAGAAGGCGTCGGCTTCTTACGTCGCGACACTAAGGCGCACCCTATATTGGCGTCATGACAGGCATCGTATCGTGACGGGTCTTCCCGTCGTGACATCATTAAGTGCCCGCTTCTCACTTCCTTTTCCTAGCACCTTAGCCTTAGTTTTCATCTATATTTTAGGGCAACTTGTTAGGTGGCGATCACATCCTTATACCATGCTGTGAACATTTAATCATGTTGTGTGTTTCGAGGGGCGTGCAACCTTTTGGCTATAACGGTGGGAGCCAAGTTAAGTTCAGGTATGATCTTCTATCCCTACTCCCCTGCATTACTATATGTTAGCCTACTTATTATATCCTTTCAAGGATTGGCTAGTTCTCCATGTGTTCTGAGATCTGAGTTCCCCTTCAACAAAAATAGTAATGATCTAGGTACACATTGTTAATCACTGGACAGGCCGTTAAGTTGGATGAGTTTGGGAATGATGGACTCTGTCTTGCACAGTAGTTGCAAGAAGATTCTCGACCCATTCTTGTCTAGTTTAGCAATATTATCCTTGATTTATTTTCTATTTTTTCTTTTCTTTGCATTTGATTTTATGATTTCTTTTCTTTTAGCCCAGCATGCATCATGTAAGTCTTTGAGCTATCATGACTCATCTCTGACCAATAATGATGTAGCATCCCGAGAATTTCATAATTGAAATTTGAGATAAATAGAAAATATGACCACTTAATAATTTAAAACTAGTTAAATAAGTACGTACCATATCCCAGATGTAAAAACACATCTACAAATTTCGTAAAAATCATGTTTAGACTTTAAATATTATTCTCTAGTGACCCATAGAAATTGGGCCATAAATATTTGGATTGAGTTTAAGAATTATTGTTACTTATTATCTTAATTAAGAAATAAGTTGAAAAACCATTATCACATATACATAATGTGACGGCCCTCGTTACACCGGTACGGTCATACCGACCCACGTCGGTATAGCGAGTGCTGCCAGCCACAGTGGGACATTTACCCAACGATACAAACAGCTGAGTTACACACGAATATACAACAGAGTAGCGGAAGTAAAAGAGAACTATCTCCATCCATTCATCATCCACATTAAACATACATGCAGTTTACAATTTGCAAAAAGGAACCAAAGTTCACATAAATTAAATTACTGAAATGGAAATACATAATGTCCACATAATACATTCTTCTCATGATAATTCTAATACAATGTTCCAAGTACATACTAGGAAGTACACAATCACAAAGAACTCCAAAAACTAGCTAGTCTCCACGCTCGGAGTCCGTCTCTACTGCCTCCTCCAAGGGTACTGTGTCACCAACTATACCTGTACGCCGAAGCAAGGAGTGAGTCCAGGGACTCAGCAAGCAACACTATTCATGATATACACGTACAAGTCCTAGTGGTTTCTACATGCACATTACAATTAGCAACACATAGCATGCTAGTCAATTCGAGTTTTCAACCTATCATGAAGTTCTACAATTTTATACATAACTCATGCTTTCAGATTTTTTAAAAAAAATCCACCTATCACGTGGTCTCTATTCAATTTACTCATGAACTTTAATCTTTTACAGAATCAAACATGAGAGCTATCAACATGGACAATTTACATGCGTGAAAGGGAAACACAATTTGCATGGATTCCACATATTCTTAAGTGCATATATAACTTTTTCACATACTTTAGGTTGCTGATTTCACATGGTTCAATGACTATAAATCTACACATGAGAGCTACAACGTTGCTTAAAACCTCACATATGAACAATCCATCATGCCATTTTGCACACATATTCATTTGTTGTCCCTTCCATGGATTCTAAACACTTTGTACACATAACATGAGAATAATAACATGCATTTTCTGAATTCACATGGTTTCAGATTTAGTCTCACATGGTTTCAATAACACATTTACACATCGAGAATTTCACATTTTCTTTTACACAAATTTCCTCTTTTCACGTGGTTACACTTTACACATACACATTCACATGTCACTTACACATTTACACATGGTCACATACACATTTCACATTACACTTTACACATATTTAGGTGTCGTGACACATAGTCCAAACCACCAAAGAAGGACACAAACATATCACATCACATAGACGCCATCTAGGCAATACAATGGCGACTCTTGGACTGCGCAGACCGGAGAACAAGTCTCCACCCTAACCAGTGTACTTGTCCACCTCCAGGATTTCCCCCTAATGCCCTTAGGGTCACTTAACACAATGAACTTTCTCAGGGACTTTTCCCTGATACGGCTCCACTGCCTTCTCGGAAGCAGTATCACATTGGCACAATTACACTTTACACATTTACCGTTTTACACATGGTTCTTACACTTTACACTTTTCATCACATTCACTTTCTCACTCACATAAATCCTTTGTTTTTCCTAACATGGTACTACAGAATTTCAAGGTTTAACACACAGTAAACACACTAATCATGCTGGGTTTAAACAAAATCTAATCACATTTCGATCATATGTACGAATTATTCACATTTCACATGAAAACACATAACTTTTTATTTACGGGTCCAAATGACCTGAAATTTTTACCACATGCTGTTTTCGGGTTCATAATCATACTCCCAAATTTTCAGATTTTTCTGAGCTACATAGAATTTACAGAAAATAAAACGCCTAATTAGCATGCTATTAACAACTTAAGTTAACATGGGTCTAACACATCTTGTAATTTAGCCACTTGCTGTTTTGTACAGAGACTACTAATATAAGTATGATTTTAGAATACCACATTACCCTAATTCATACATCTATCGATCAATTGTCACAAACCATTTTTGCATGTTTTCATTTTTTTTTTTTGAACCGAGCTTATTCCCAATTCCACAAGCATGGATAACTACTAAAATTTGCAAACACATATGCTGACCCACTATTCTTCATGATCAAACCGAAACTAAGGCATTCACACTAATCTAAATCATGAATCATGGATTTTGCAAAATTGTCTACAAGTCATGCTCACAAGTTTACAAGATATCATTATCCCACATTCACCATCACATCCCACATTCATTCACACACCACAACTAACCATATACATAGAGTATAAGCTTTACCATATATCCTCATCGCATAAAACATACTGAAATTACTGCATAAGTGGGACAGAACAGCCCACTGTTCTGTCCAGAAGAACTAGGCGGCGGTCTCTGGCCGCTGACTCAGGGTCAGCGGCATGGTCGATGGACGCCAAACAGGAACTGGGCGTCCAGGGACCTTGCCGTCGAATCAGGTCTGTGCAGAAAACAGACCCGAGCTTAAATCTTGGGTGAAATAGAGGGTCTAGGACTCGAGGAAAATTCCATAAAAATGACAAATACCACCTAGACTCATACGGGGACACCATAGATAGGTCACTTGCCTTTAGAATTTCCTCCAAGGGATTTATGGCTCGAAGAAGACCTCCTTGGGCAGTCCCAAGAAGTTGCAGAAGCTCCCTCTAGATCGCCTTCCTTAGAGCTCCTGGGTGATCTCCACGCCGAGGGGATGATGGGGAAGTCTTCTCCTTTGCTCCAGCTTCCTCCTAGTAGCAGTAGATCTCCAGACCAAGCTCCAAGGGGTCGGATTTGGGGGTGCCAAGATGGGGTTTTTCTCACAGACTCTCTAGGGTTTTTCTCTCTCACTTCTCTCCTCTTGCAAGGGTGAAGGGAAAGAATGGGAGAGTCCAATTCGGGTTCAGGGTTTAGGAGAGCCCCTCACCCACTCACCATACCGATTTGACAAGCTGAGAGCCGTTGGGGGACATCCCCCCAATGGAGGCCATGCCTTGCTCCCGGATTTTCTGGCTCTGCAACGCATGCAGGTCAGAGAAGTTGGCGTCCATATCGCTGGACGCCGGAGTTAGTGTTGGCGTCCAGGTCTGGACGCTGACTCCAGATAAACGGCCTAGGGTTGACGCCAAGGTGGCCTTCGGCCAAAACCCTAATTTATGCAGAAAACCATGCATATCAAGCATATATACATGCAATATGTATATGGTATTGTATCCACACTATCGCCATGCAGTACATACATTATCTATGTTTAATATAACACATGCATACGTAATTATACTAATTAATACATACGTAAATATGTACATACATACACAAGCATAAACATACACACAAAATTGCAAATAATGCGACGGAAATTAGAGGGCCTTACACATAAAGTGGTCATAAATTAAAATAAAAATTATGAACGGACTTCAAACATTGGGTGTTGACAACCTAATGAAAGAATCGGCCATAATATATATTTTGGGCTACAAAAATTCAGTAGAAAAATAACCTCGAAATTTGAAAATATTAACTAATCAAGATTAAAAGGTTAAATACTCATCCATATATACTTATTGGACTTCAAATTGAGCCAATTCATGGTTACAACCTAAAGTAAGTTTCTATATCAATTCCATCATGAATTGGGGAGAGAAATCTCCAATTTGAGGAAGGATACACCCAAATTCGTCCCTAAACATTTCCTAATCTAATTAGGCAACTAAAGATCCCTCTCTCTATAAATAAAGCCTCTATCTCCCATGGGAGGACCCCTAGGGTTACTGGAGGCATGCTTGGAGGCTATGGTGGCTGGACATCTCAAGGAGAAGGCTGGAGCAAGGAGAACCTCGTGCTCTTCCCAACTCGGATCTACAGCGACCTTCACACAAGAGTCGGATTGATCATCACCAAAGGTTAGTAAAATCTCGATCAAATCAATAAAATAATATACTCATAGAAAGCCCTACAAGTCTACTTTCATATGAAACTATTTTTCCCAATTTGTACGCAGTGTGTTGGACGTATTAAGAAGATCTTTGCACTACTACCAAAACTAGGGTTTTCGGGGAGCACAACTTTCTTTCACCTAAAAAGTAGGTCATCTCCATGCCAAACTCTAATTAAACTCATTCATACTTGCATTCACATGTATATATCATGTTCTTATTATTTTCCCCATTCTTATCTTGAGAGTTTCACAAATTAAATCTTGCATGATCTGAATACTATACTGTTCTGATTTACCCTTTACTTGTCTTACAAGTTCATACATCTCTGTGGAGTCAGTTTTAGACTGAGTGTTCACATAGAACTTGTTACCCTATGAGTCTATTTTCATTTGGCACTAGTTTCTCCAATTTTAGTTTACTGTACTAAGAGTATTAGCCTAAACATGAGCACTGTGTCAGATTCACATAAACAGTCACAATACATCTTATTACATAGTCAAACGACCTTTGTTTCTCGATTATTCATATTGTACAAAGTATTGGAAGTAATCTAACTAACATAGATTGTTTGATCCGATTTGGATTACCCTAGCATTTTTTTTTATTTTTCAAACCCATAGGTGTCAAACCCTGTCATGCCCCGCCAATTTAGCAGCGGAATAAATCGGGGAGGCTGAACAACGAGTATGGTAACGTAAATTGCGCATACATTCGCAAATATCAGAGAAACTAATGAACAATAATTGCATTAAAACTCATCATTTTATTGATAATTCATCTAAACTATTACAACCACTAATTCAGAGCTAAAACATAGGGCTCAATGACATTATTACATTGGAAAAGAAATCTAAAGTAAATATCTAACTAGACTCTAAGGTACTAAGGACATTCCATTGCTATGACTTCAGGATGCTCATCACTACAATCCAATCCCGTTGTTGTATGTAAAGTCGTCACTTGACTACCTGAAAACACAATAACAAATAACGAAGGGTGAGCGATAACGCTCGGTAAGACTTAATATCTCATGTAAACAAGCAGGCTTTAAATGATTAATGTCTTGTATAGCAGGTTAACTAGTGAGATCGATCAAGTAAAGTCAGAGAGTAATAGCACATTGACTTCGAGAGAACGATAGTAAACGAGAGGATGATAACATATTCAAAAGTATTACAACTAGTATGATAGAGGATTTGCCATATAGTGAAAGAAGATGTAACGGCTGCACCAAGGTGCACTAGCACTTCCCCAGTCGAGCATCATGTCAACCCAGAGATATAGTAAAGCGATTGTTTGATTGTCATAAATTAAATTGTATTTGTTGTTGAATGGCGCTGAATGCATGCCGTACACATCTTGATCATGTTACCCTTGCAAGGAAATAGCACTCTTTGAGAGCTCCTCCAGGACCAGACCGGGCCCTATTACTTTGGCATATAGTACTTGCTTGTTTAATTTAGACAATCAATTGTATGGCCAAGAGAGTACCAAGAAGAGATAAGAGAGTACTAGATGAGATAGATGAGAGTGTAGAGAGAACGTGAACAGACGAGAGTAAAGAGACTGTAGGTGAGAGGGGTACAATCGTAAAACGACGATAAACACGATAGTAACGGTTGCACAGCACCAGGTCGGGTACCGGCAGTCTGGTAGAAATCACAACCGCCCCTTTGCCGCACTGTGTACACGGGTCAGGTGGTCCGGCGTGAACTCAATACGAGAAGGAACACTAAGGCCATGGATCGTACTGATCCCTAAGAGTGTAACGGGTTTTGGGGTACAACCAGCTCGTTGACTAAGGACGTGCGCCAAAGCCAAGAAGACTTATGGAGGTCTTGACGAGGAGTCCCTGGTCCAATCGAGAGTATTCTCGGTGGAGAGGTGGTCCAAGTCAAGGGAAAGTGTGTAAAAATGGTTCCGTCGTGCCTCGAGTGCTCGAAGGCTAAGGGAAAACGGTAACGGTAGATAAAATGCGCAAGAAAAAAATGGAAACAATTGTATTTAACAAAATAGGGTAATTTAGTCATTTATTTCGATAATTTATCGAATACATTATTGCATAATTTATCAAGGTCAAATGACATTTAATAATGTTGTGTGTGCGTAAGTGTAAGGAAATCTTGAGGATATGACAATCGTGTAAATGTCATTTTAAATAATTAAATGTATATCATTAATGCCAATTATTAATTTACCAAGTCGAATTAACTATAACATGGGTTAATCATGGCTAATTAAGAAGTATATAGACTAATCAGTAGGGATATAAGCACAATTATTTGTTCTGGCCGAAATTCTAAGAAGGCGACGGGGTGCATGGGCGCGTTATTGATCTGGTCGCGACGGGGTATCCCGTCGCGGTTCTGTCCGCGGTGGTGCGGCCTGGCGCGACAGGCGAACCGGCTGGCCTGGCCCGGTTCGGGTTGGGAACGTGGCGGCGAGGCCCGTCGCATTCATGACGCGGCCTGAAGGCCGACCGCGACACGCCTATTATCGCGGCGGATCGCTCCGTCGCGATAACTGGTGGGTTTGCTCTTTTTCCCTTTTTCCCAGGGCGAGTCCTCTGTGATACAGGGACGTTCTAAATTCCATATAAATAGCACGGTGATCCAAAAAGCACGAAACTAGTTTAAACGAAGGTAGACATTATATCTATCAACATGTACGATTAATTTGAAATAGACAAGGTTTAGACATGCATTGATCAGGTTACTTTTTGGTGACCTAAACAAGCGCAGTTAGGGTTCAACAAATTAATTAGAGATGTATATATGATGAAAATTATGAAACTAAGGGCGTTTAAAAGCTAACAAGAATTAGTATTTATGATAATTTTATCATGATCTGAAGTCAAGCATGAACAGGGTTCACAAGCAATCATGAAGGGTAGGGTGTATGTATCTGATAGGGATTCAATGAATTAATTCTCCCTCATGGGAGATCGAAACAGCACGAAGCCAGAGGCGTTTGAAAGCTATTACATGGTAGTATCAATGAGAATTTTCTCATAGCATGGGAACAAGTACGTGCAAGGTATTAGAGAAAACATGAGATTCGGGTTTATGGTGATAATAGGATTTCACGAATTAAATTCGCCCAAATGGATGAGCAGAATACAACAAAACCATAGGGCTTTTGAAGAGGTACATGAAGGCTACCTAGGGTAATTATTTCACGATTTTTGCTTGAGAGATTGCCTATCTTTTTCGTGAAGTAAGAAAGCCCTAGTTTGAATGATGAAAATAAGAGAACCCTCTTGCTTCAAGCCTTCTCCTTTCTTGCTCCTTGGTCCAGGTCTTCTCCTCTTCCTCTCCAAAAGTCTTAGCATGAAATTGTGGGGTGCTAGGGTCAAATGGGGGGTGTTTTGATGGCTTGTAGAGTTCTAAATCACCTAAAACTCTTTCCTCCTCATTTAATTACGAATTTCCATAATTATCACATATTTTTCTTGTTATATCTATCTAATTGGGTAAGGGAGAGGTTTAATTTCGTGAGTAATGTTTAGGATAGGATTAGGACTCTTATTAAGATATATATGAGTCATATTAGTGCTTTAATGACCCCTTTTTAATTAAGAGATAATATAGTTACGAATTTCCCTATTTAATTTGGGTCTCTTATATTTAACCCAATTGTCTCTCATCTAAATCCCAATTTTAGATTAGGATAGAGTCCTATTGAGTTATACTAGGTTTAGAACTCTTTCTAAGATGATTAAGAGTTAAAATACTCATTATCTTAACTCTTTTCTATTTATTAATATTTTAGGTACGAATTTCACTTATTTAACTCTCATCTCATGGTGGACTCTTCATAATTGGGCGCAAAACTTTATGCTAGGACCATTAGTAAAATCCATTACTAATTTGACTTAATGGGTATTGATTTAATTCCAATTATTCACCCTTTATCCTTATGTAAATCTATTTATCACACTTATTCAAGTAATTTCATATTTTTAATTTGATTAAATATTATTCAGGCCAATAATTCTAACATTCATCATTTGGGCTCTTACTCTTGTCCCAATAACTCGTGTGAGCTTAATTGTACAACCCATGTACTTACTTTACTTAATAGATTTTTATTTATCCTTTTATTAGAGAATTTATTCATGGGCCAAGATTGTCCATTGGTCTAAATATCATAATGGGCTATCATCCCATATTATTTAAAGTCTACCCACATGTTTATTTTTATTTATAATCCACTTTGGGTCATAAAATAATGAGTTCTTCGACTTATTCCTTAATTATGTTAATAGTCGCATAAATTCTTAAACTAAGTCCAAACGATTTTTCTATGCCCAAATTTCATGATAGGTCATTAGAGAACATATTTATAGTATAACTACTATTTTTACAAAATTTTTATAGGGGTTTATACGCATGCAATAATGATACGTACATTTTAACTAGTTCAAGTTTATTAATTGAAAAAAAAATCAATTTATCTTTATTTTTGAATTAATGAATTTCCGGGGTACTACAAACCCAATCCAAGTTGGAGTTAGAAATAGGTAGAAAAAGCAACCAAAACATCATATTCAGGTGGCGACAGGTTGACACGTCACTACCAGAATGCGACAACATCGTGGTCACGACCCATACAAAAAATCAGATAGTTTCGTGGTCTTCTTCAGAAGGCAACAAGATGATTGTCGCCTTCATGTTCAGAAAGCGATAGGTGTCACCTTCGGTCTATGTCCACTTAATCAGCCATAACATTTTCTATAGAGCTCGGATTGACAAGCTGTTTTCTTTGTTGGATTCCTCATTCAAAGGGCTGCATAATGATATATTCATGTGTGATATTTGAATAAAAAATCAATGAGTTATGACCTGAGGAAGTGAAGGGATGGGACTGTATTTGCCTTCTAAGGGGCATACATCTTGGTTTTTGTCGTTTTGTGTCGTTCCTTGCATGTGTGAGTTTGATCTATTCTAGAAAAGTTCTAGAAAGTCTTATCATACATTTAACAACCCTTATGAAAGTTAAAACATGTTCACATGATTTTTAATTGATCTTAAGTTCATGATCATGCTCTCTACCTACCGATTATTCACTTTCTTGCCTTGTCAACGAACTTGCTAAAACACATAGTACTTGCTATAATTGGTCATGCATGATTAGTGTTTCTTGATGTAGCACCAATTATACTTTCCAAGCATGAGTTTCCATAAATAGTTTCTACATTTGGAGTTTCCATAATCGGATTCACACACGCACTTGGGCGATTCTTACGCGCGGCATGCACATACACTCTAGCACGATAGGAAAGCCCCTTCTTGGCTTGTGGCGAACTCTCCGTCAAATATTCCTTTTACCAGACTAGTGACCCCTTGACCAAGGCCTCCGTAAGTCTCCTCTGACCATGGATTCCCACATGGCCGACGAGCAGGTTGTACCAATGAAGTACCTGGAAGTTAGTGTGCACGTATCTCTTCTCTCTTGGCATTCTTGACGAGATCTTTCTCTTCTCATCTTGACTTTCTCAGAGTGATCGAGAGTATAACACATGAAACCAAGTTATTAAAGATAGAATCTATGTAAATGTGTCCTTATGTTTCCAGATTGAACTCTTGACTTGATATTCCCAACGTACCCTTGAACTCTATATCATTATTGACATGCCACTCTCGATAATCATTACTATTGACATGATAGTCCTAAACTTTCTCGACTAGTCTATCCTTATCGACACACATTGCCTTCTTGTGATATGTTCTTGAAGTACATTAATGATATTGGAGTCATGGACTCAAAACTCGTTCTTGTCACCCATGAGTCGACGGGCTCATTAGGACACATGCCAGTGTTACGCAATACAAACATGACTGAGGGCCCGTATCTGGTCCTGGAGATTCTTGCAAAATCTTGTTACCTATGGGTGTGATTGTCGGATTCGCCCCCGACAAAGTCCTGTTTACCCCAAGGTGTTGATTTCCCAATTTTCCCAAAGATGTTCGTTACCCCAGGAGTTGATTGTTAGGTTGATCCCCTAACAAAGTCTTGTGCCTGGCGTGGTGCGAAATCATGATTGGTGCTTGGCATGGAATGTACTTGTGACACATGATAAACTTACTTGCTTGTTACCTGCTACTGTGTGCTGGTCCTTAACCCGAGTGGTTGAAGGACGTACTTGCATGAGGCACCAGTAGATCCTGCGTGAAATTCTTGTGGAGTGCTTTGAGTGGGTTACTCAAAATGCTTGCTAGTGAAATGACCATCTTGTTACATGCTATCTTGCACTTGTTCATGAAGTTACCATGTTGCTAGATCATTGTTCGCAATATCTTGAACTCTTGAATACAACCTTATTGCTAGATTGATTATTATAATATCTTAATCATACTATCTTGCATGATACACTGTACACGTGTTACTACCGACATTTAATTGCATTGTACATATCATGTCCATACCTTCTAGCTTTTAAAATGTAAATACTTATATCATTGCTGGAAGATGTAAATCCTACTGGGCGAGTGCACTCATACCTGCTCTCTTTAACATTTCAGGTAGTGAAGGTAAAGCTAAATGATGGGACTTGTGCGCCGAGCGTGAAGTACACTTAGAGAGTCCATTCTTATTTTTATTTAGATTGGTCATCAATGTAATTTCCATTTTCTTTGAGAGATAGATAGATTGGTGAGCAAAGAGTGTTCCATTTGGCATTGGAGATTGTAATATTCATTTTGATAAATAAGGAAGAAATTTTGATTATTGCATTGTGGGCCCTATTTGTAATAGCTATTTGTCTATAGCTTCTGAATGCTTGCTTGTTCGTCGCATCTCCCGATTTATTCCGCTGCTAAATAAAATTAGGGGCGTGACAAATGAGCTCTTGTTGAGTGCCCAACTATTCTTCATGTTCAGAACAAGAAAACCCATTCCACTCCGAATCAGAAGGTTTGCCTCTGAGCGAGTTACTCTTGCCAGTTTGTCAAGAATTTCCCTGTCTGGATTCTCTATCCAATTTTCATCTAAATTCCTTTTGATCTATTTTGGTTGCGAACTGCTCCCAAGTCTGAGTCAGAGATACCTGATTGACACGCCCATGTCCTTCCAAAATGAAACCTGCAGGCCAATCGGCTAGGGTACCTTCTCGATCGAGGGGTTGATCATCCTTTTCTCTCCTTTTCGTCCAGACTTGTGTTTTCCTTACATTCTATTCGAACAGCTAACTCGGGGCTTTCAACAAGATTCCAATCGCTTGTTGGAGATGGGGTGAACATTTGATCATATTGTGTGTTTTGAGGGGTGCGCAACCCCGTGATTACACCTTTTGGCGATCACGGTGGGACCTTCAATGCTAGCCTCGTCGTTCTTGTCTTTTGTTTGCCATCTTTGTGTGTTTAATTGTTTAATAGAATCCTATTAGGGTTATTTCTGTTTTTGGGGTTTCTATCCTCTGTTGTTGTCGCGATGTATCGTGCGGTCGCGAATTTATCACGTCCATAATGGCAGACGCGACTTCAGGTATGTGCTCTCTTCTTTATTCTCCATCCTGATCTTCTACAAAATGCCTTAATATGTACTCTCCATGCTGCTATATCTTGTATAATCGTGATTCCCATGGTAGAATTCTGCTAGGGCTCGGGTTTTCCTTTTATTTCACTTTCTATTTTCGGGTCTTATTGCGACACATCGGGCTAACGCGACCTGGTCACGCTCGAGAAGGAGGATGCGACAATAGGTACACTTTGTTTGTTATTGTTTTCCGTCCATGCATCAGTTTCTATTTGTCTAGGGAGTCCCCATCTTCTATTTACCTTCTTCCATGTTGTATCGAGCCTTAGGTTAGTATGTTTGTCCACTATTTGCATGTGGCTATAGGTTTTTGCAGTCTGAGATTATCGCGACCGATCCCTCGGTCGCGATAAGGTCACGGTGGACCCAGTCATCGCGACTTCAGTAGAGACCTATCCATTATTGTTTGTTAGTTTAGGATAGAATTTGCATGCACCCCGGTGCACATAGGCTCATGCATACACTACTTTCGTGTAGATAGTACTCCTCCTTGGTAGTGGAGA
>JACBKR010002783.1:0-33112 GCA_014218235.1 Colocasia esculenta | reverse complement strand
AATCGGCCATTTCGTGCGCACTCGTTTACGACGCGGGGAGGAGCCGTCAGGCCGCGTCGACGACAACTTTCGACACCGAGAAGGGCCGATTCTGAAAAAAATGCGCCTTCGACCTCAGAGGAGCCGTGTGATCCAGGAGACATCGCGGCAAAAAAACGTGAATCGCCGGCAGAATCGAAATTTTGGTGGCGCCGAAACGATGATTTTCGACTCGGAAACGGAGTCCGATCGCATCGGGACTACGAGCGCCTCTGAGTGCCGATTCCGAAAAGTGGTCATATAAGCAATTCCGAATCCCGGGCGGAAAGTTATGGCCATTTTACCGAAGGCGTGTCGAATCCGTGTGCAACGGGAGCCGCTGCCGCCCTCCGGAGCGGAATCCGGGCGCCTGACCGGAAATCTCCGAGTCCGGCCCAGGGCGACCGGGTCGGAGGGTCGATTCGGAATGGGGGCCCCGCGGGCGGTTCCGATCACCGGGCGAGGAAATATCCCGTTTTACCGAAGTGGTGCGATAATCGGTGTACTAGTACACACGCCCCGAGGTGGCTTTTGGGGCACCGGGCTTGAATTTCGGAGACTGGCGTCTTCTCGACCGGCTCGGAGAGACGATTCCGAAGAGTGGTCACATAAGCGATTCTGATACCCGGGCGGAGAAGTTATGCCCATTTCTTCCGTAGAAGGGGGGGGATCAATCCGTCAGGGGGGGGCGAAATCGGCCATTTCGTGCGCACTCGTTTACGACGCGGGAGGAGGACGTCGGGCCGCGTCGACGGCGACTTTCGACCGCCGAGAAGGGCCGATTCTGAAAAAAATGCGACCTTCGACTCAGAGGAGCCGTGTGATCCAGGAGACGTCGCGGCAAAAAAAAGTGAATCGCCGGCAGGAATCGAAATTTTGGTGGGCGAACGATCGATTTTTGACTCGAAAACGGCGTCCGATCGCCTCGGCGAACAATAGCGACGAACGCCTCTGAGTGCCGATTCTGAAAAGTGGTCATATAAGCGATTCCGAAACCGGGCGGAATGTTATGGCCATTTTACCGAAGGCGTGTCGGAATCCGTGCGCAACGGGAGCCGCTGCCGCCCTCGGGAGCGGAATCCGGGCGCCGGACCGGAAATCTCCGAGTCCGGCCCAGGGCCGACCGGGTTGTAGTGTCGATCGGAATTGCAGCCCCGCGGGCGGTTCGATCACCGGGCGAGGAAATATCCACGTTTTACCGAAGTGGTGCGAAAATCGGTGTACTAGTACACACGCCCCGAGGTGGCTTTTCGGACGCCGTGCTCGAAATTTTGCGAGACTGGCGTCTTCTCGACCGGCTCGGAGAGACGATTCCGAAGAGTGGTCACATAAGCGATTCTGATACCCGGGCGAAAAGTTATGCCCATTTCTTCCATAGAAGGGGGTGGGATCAATCCGTCAGGGGTGGCGAAATCGGCCATTTTCGCGCGCACTCGTTTACGACGCGGGGAGGAGCCGTCGGGCCGCGTTGACGGCGACCTTCGACCGGTGAGAAGGGCCGATTCTGAAAAAAATGCGACCTTCGACCTCAGAGGAGCCGTGTGATCCAGAAGACGTCGCGGCAAAAAAACGTGAATCGCCGGCAGGAATCGAAATTTTGGTGGCCGAAACGATCGATTTTCGACTCGAAAAGGGCGTCCGATCGCTAGCAAATGATCGCGACGAACGCCTCTGAGTGTCGATTCCGAAAGTTGTCATATAAGCGATTCCGAGACCCGGGCGGAAAGTTATGGCCATTTTACCGAAGGCGTGTCGGAATCCTGTGCGCATCGGGAGCCTGCTGCCCTCTGGGAGCGGTATCCGGGCGACCGGACTGGAAATCTCCGAGTCCAGCCCGGGCCAACCGGGCAGGGTGCCGATTCGGAATTGGGTCCTCGCAGGCGGTTCCGATCACCGGGCGAGGAAATATCCACGTTTTACCGAAGTGGTGCGAAAATCGGTGTACTAGTACACACGCCCCGAGGTGGCATTTCGGACGCCGGACTCGGAATTTCACGAAACAGGCGTTCTCTCGACCGGCTCGGAAAGATGATTCCGAAAAGTGGTCACATGAGCGATTCTGATACCCGGGCGGAAAGTTATGCCCATTTCTTCCGTAGAAGGGGGTGGGAGTAATCCGTCAAGGGTGGCGAAATCGGCCAGTTTCGCACGCACTCGTTTACGACGCGGGGAGGGGTCGTCGGGCCGCATCGACGGCGACCTTCGATGCCGAGAAGGGCCGACGGGGCGGCGGTCCTGCAGGGGAGCCGCACGGTCCAGGAAACGTCGCGGTAAAAAAACGCGAATCGTCGACAGGAACCGAAATTTTAGAGGCCGAAATGATGGATTTTCGACTCGAAAATGGCGTCCGATCGCCTAGGCAATGAACCACGACGAGCACCTCTGAGTGCCGATTCTGAAAAGTGGTCATATAAGCAATCCGATACCCGGGCGGAACGTTATGGCCGTTTTCCGAAGGCGTGTCGGAATCCGTGCGCATCAGGAGCCGCTGCCGCCCCGGGAGCGGAATCCGAGCGCCAGACTGGAAATCTCCGAGTCTGGCCCAGGGCTGACCGGGCCGGAGTGCCGATTCGGAATTGGGGCCTCGCGGGCGGTTCCGATCACCGGGCGAGGAAATATCCACATTTTACCGAAGTGGTGCAAAAATCGGTGTACTAGTACACACGTCCCGAGGTGGCATTTCGAGCGTCGGACTCGGAATTTCGCGAAACTGGCGTCCTCTCGACCGGCTCGGAGAGACGATTCCGAAAAGTGGTCACATAAGCGATTCTGATACCCGGGCAGAAAGTTATGCTCATTTCTTCCGTAGAAGGGGGTGGAAGTAATCCGTTAGCGGTGGCGAAAATCGGCCATTTTCACGCGCACTCGTTTACGACGCGGGGAGGGGTCGTCGGGCCGTGTCGACGGTGACCTTCGACCGCCGGGAAGGGCTGACTGAGGGCGGCAGCCCCGCAGGGGAGCCCCATGATCCAGGAAACGTCGCTGCAAAAAAATGCGAATCGCCGGCAGGAACCAAAATTTCGGAGGCCGAAACGATGGATTTTCGACTCGAAAACGGCATCCGATCGCTAAGACGATCAAAGGCGACGGGCGCCTCTGAGTCCCGATTCCGAAAAGTGGTCATATAACCGATTCCGATACCCGGGCGGAAAGTTATGGCCGTTTTACCGAAGGCGTGTCGGAATCCGTGCACATTGGGAGCCGCTGCCGCCCTCCAGGAGTGGAATCCGGGCGCCGGAGTGCCGATTCGGAATTGGGGCCTCGCGGGCAATTCGATCACCGGGCGAGGAAATCTACGTTTTACGAAGTGGTGCGAAAATCGGTGTACTAGTACACACGCCCCGGGGTGACATGTCGCGGGCACCGGACTCGGAATTTCAGGAAACTGGCGTCCCTCAACCGGCTCGGAGAGACGATTCAAAGTGGTCACATAAGCGATTCTGATACCCGGGCGGAAAGTTATGCCCATTTCTTCCATAGAAGGGGGTGGGAGTAATCCGTCAGGGGTGGCAAAAATCGGCCATTTTCGCGCGCACTTGTTTACGACACGGGGAGGAGTCGTCGGGCCGCGTTGACGGCGACCTTCGACCGCCGAGAAGGTCCGACTGAGGGTGGCTGCCCCGCGGGGGGGAGCCGCGTGATCCAGGAAACGTCGCTGGCAAAAAAAAAAAAAAAACGCGAATCGCCGGCAGGAACCGAAATTTCGAAGGCCGAAACGATGCATTTTTGACGAAAAACTGAGTCCCGATTCAGAAAAAGTGGTCGTATAAGCGATTCCGATACCCGGGCGAAAAGTTATGGCCATTTTACCGAACGCGTTCGGAATCCGTGAGCATTGGAGCCGCTGTCGACCTCCGGGAGCGGAATCCGGGCGTCGGACGGGAAATCTCCGAGTCCGGCCCAGGTCCGACCGGGCGGAGTGCCGATTCAGAATTGGGGTTCGTGGGCGGTTCCGATCACCGGGCGAGGAAATATCACGTTTTACCAGAAGTGGTGCTAAAATCGGTGTACTAGTACACACGCCCCGAGGTGGCATTTCGGGCATCGGAATCGGAATTTCACGAAACTGGCGTCCTCACAACCGACTCGGAGAGACGATTCCGAAAAGTGGTCACATAAGCGATTCTGATACCCAGGCAGAAAGTTTTATGCCATTTCTTCCGTAGAAGGGGGTGGGAGTAATCCGTCAGGGGTGGCGAAAATCGGCATTTTCGCGCGCACTCGTTTATGACGCTGGGAGGGGTCGTAGGGCCGCGTCGATGGCGACCTTCGACCGCCGAGAAGGGCCGACTGAGGGCGGCGGCCCCGCAGGGGAGCCGCGGATCCAGGAAACGTCGCGGCAAAAAAACGTGAATCGCCGGCATGAACCGAAATTTTAGAGGCCGAAACGATGGATTTTGACTCGAAAACGCATCCGATCGCCTTGACGATCGATGGCGACGAACGCCTCTGAGTCCCGATTTCGAAAAGTGGTCATACAAGCGATTCCGATACCCGGGCGGAAAGTTATGGCCGTTTTACTGAAGGCGGGTGGAATCCGTGCGCATCGGGAGCCGCTGCCGCCCTCCGGGAGTGGAATCCGGGCGCCGGGCCGCAAATCTCCGAGTCCGGCTCAGGGCGAAGGGCCGGAGTGCCGATTCGGAATTGGGCCTCGCGGGCAGTTCCGATCACCGGGCGAGGAAATATCCACGTTTTACTGAAGTGGTGCGAAAATCAGTGTACTAGTACACACTCCCGAGGGTGGCATTTCTGGTGCCGGACTAGGAATTTCACGAAACTAGCGTACACTCGACCGGCTCGGAGAGACGATTCCGAAAAGTGGTCACATAAGCGATTCTGATACCCGGGCGGAAAGTTATGCCCATTTCTTCCGTAGAAGGGGGTGGGAGTAATCCGTCAGGGGTGGCGAAAATTGGGCATTTTTGCGTGCACTCGTTTATGACGTGGGGAGGGGTCGTCGGGCCACGTCGACGGCGACCTTCGTCTACCGAGAAGGGCCGACTGAGGGCGGCGGCCCCGCAGGGGAGCCGCGTGATCCAGAAAACATTGTGGCAAAAAAAACGTGAATCGCCGGCAGGAATGAAATTTCAGAGCCGCGAAACGATGGATTGTCGACTCGGAAACGGCGTCCGATCACTTAGGCAATTGAGGGCGACGGGCGCCTCTGAGTCCCGATTCCGAAAAGTGGTCATATAAGCGATTCCGATACCCGGGCGGAAAGTTATGGCCGTTTTACCGAAGGCGCATCGGAATCGTGCGCATCGGGAGCCGCTGCCGCCCTCCGGGAGTGGATCCTGCGCCGGACGGAATCTACGAGTCCAGCACAGGGCCGACCGGGTCGGAGTGCGGTTCGGAAATTGGGGCTCGCGGGGGTTCCGTTCACCGGGGAGGAAAATCCACGTTTTACTGAAGTGGTGCGAAAATCGGTGTATAGTACACACGCCCCGAGATGGCATTTCGGGCGCCGGACTCGGATTTTCACGAAACTAACGTCTTCTCGACGGCTCGGAAAGACGATTCCGAAAAGTGGTCACATGAGCGATTCTGATACCCGGGCGGAAAGTTATGCCCATTTCTTCTGTAGCGGGGGTGGGAGTAATCTGTCAGGGGTGGCGAAAATCGGCCATTTTCGGCGCACTAGTTTACGACGGGGAGGGGTCGTCGGGCTGCGTCGACGTCGACCTTTGACCGCCGAGAAGGGCCGACTGAGGGCGGCGGCTCCGCAGGGGAGCCGCGCGGTCCATGAAACGTCGCGGCAAAAAACGCGAATCGCCGACAGGAACCAAAATTCCAGAGGCCGAAATGAGGGATTTTCGACTCAAAAATGGCGTCGGATCGCCCAAGGCGATCGAGGGCGACGGGCGCCTCTGAGTCCCGATTTCGAAAAGTGGTCATATAAGCGATTCCGATACCCAGGCAGAAAGTTATGGCCGTTTTACCGAAGGCGTGTCGGAATTCGTGCACATCGGGAACCGTGCCGCCCTCCGAGAGCGGAATCCAGGCGCCGGACTGGAAAATCTCCGAGTCCGGACCAAGGCCGACCGGGCCGGAGTGCCGATTCGGAATGGGGCCTCGCGGGCGGTTCGATCATCGGGCGAGGAAATATCCACGTTTTACCGAAGTGGTGCGAAAATCGGTGTACTAGTACACAGCCCCGAGGTGGCATTTAGGCCCGGACTCGGATTTCCCAAAACTGGCGTCTCTCGACCGGCTCGGAGAGATGATTCCGAAAAGTGGTCACATAAGCGATTCTGATACCCGGGCGGAAGTTATGCCCATTTCTTCCGTAGAAGGGGGTGGGAGTAATCTGTCAGGGGTGGCGAAAATCGGCCATTTTCGCGCGCACTCGTTTACGACACGGGGTGGGGTCGTCGGGCCGCGTCGACGTCGACCTTTGACCGCCGAGAAGGGCCGACTTAGGGTGGTGTCCCCGCAGGGGAGCCGCGCGATCCATGAAACGTCGCGGCAAAAAAACGCGAATCGTCAACCAGGAAACTGAAATTTCGAGGCCGAAACGATGGATTTTTACTCGAAAACGGCGTCCGATCGCCTAGGCAATCAAGGGGACGGGCGCCTCTGAGTCCCGATTTTTAAAAGTGGTCATATAAGCGATTCCGATACCCGGGCGGAAAGTTATGGCCGTTTTACCGAAGGCGTGTCGGAATCCGTGCGCATCGGGAGCCGCTGCCGCCCTCCGGGAGTGGAATCCGGGTGCCAGACTGAAAATCTCCGAGTCCGGCCCAGGGCCGACCGGGTCGGAGTGCCGATTCGGAATTGGGGCCTCGCGGGCGGTTCCGATCACCGGGCGAGGAAATATCCACAGTTTACCTAAGTGGTGCGAAAATCGGTGTACTAGTACACACGCCCCGAGGTGGCATTTCAGGCGCCGGATTCGGAATTTCGCGAAACTGGTGTCCTCTCGACCGGCTCGGAGAGACGATTCCGAAAAGTGGTCACATAAGCGATTTTGATACCCGGGCGGAAAGGTATGCCCATTTCTTCCCAGGCGATAAGATGTCATTTCGGTGTCGAAAAAACCTTCGTTTCGCACTCCGAAATGCAATTCCAACCGACGATCTCCTCGATTCAACATTTTATGGCAATAACACCTCACTCGATTATGCGAATCGCTGGCGGGGCCAACAACAGAGTCATCCTATCACGGCGATCGGAAGTCATGTTCAACTCGGCTCGAGATCTCCACCCCAGGTCGTAGATATGGGTGCACGAACATTGCTAATATAGTCACCCCCTCCGTCGCCCCTTATTGTCTCAAGCGATAAGACGTCCTTTCGGGGTCGAAAAAACTTTGTTTATTGGGCTACAATGTGTATGATGACATGTGCATGAATGTTTTTGATGATGTGTGACATAATTGATGTTGTGTAAATGTTTGGAACATGATAAAAATGACAAAGACTTGAAAAAATAATAAATGGAAATCATGCTTTTAGTGATCACCTATGTATTCATTATATCTCACTTAGAGTGTTTCTCAACGTAGGTATGAATATACAAGCCAAGCAACAGATCCAGTGAAAATGAACAGAAATATACTTCAAGTGATCACCTGTCGACAACCAGGAATATACCTGTCGACAGATGGACCATCCAGTAACAAACAAGCTACTGGAAGCTCCAATGGAGTAGTAGCTGTCGACAGAAGAGTTTACCTGTCAACAGATAAGGCTGCCTGTCGACAACAGGGATCACCTGTCGACAGCCCAGTGTTCCAGGAACTTACATGGTTCTGGAAACCAGTTTTGAGCAGTAGCTGTCGACAGCCATGAAGTACCTGTCGACAGACGAAGAGAAAGTCAGATCCGATGGTCAGGATATGATCTGTATTGGGGTGATCCCTTCAAGTACGACTCTCCATACTTGGACACCTATATATATAGACCATATGAAGGTATTTTCGCAGCAAGAGCCACCATACCAAAACCCTAAGCAAAACCCAAGAGAAAAGCTTCTCCTGCTGCTCTGCTTCAACCCTCCATCCAGTTCGTGGAAGATCCATCCACGAGCGGAGTTGAAGCCAATTCGTCCACGATTCAAACTTCTCCATCAACTGGGCATCATCTACACGAAGCTGGAGTTCTTCGGGACGACCACGAGAAGAGTTCTTTATCTAGATTGTTTCTAAAACTCAGAACTCTTCTCTTCTTCTACTTTTCAATACTTTGTGTGTGTGGTATTGGTTCAAGCGACCTTGTGCTTGATCCCTATGTGGGTTGTTGTTCTGATTGCTTGTTTGCATTAGACAACGTGGGTGTGTGTGTTGTAGAGTTGAACTCGCTGATAAGCATCGTTCTGCGTGTGTGTGTGGACGGTGGACGTAGGATACACAAGTTGTGTACTCCGAACCACCTAAATCTCCGTGTCTTGTGCTTTGAACGTTTCACAGTAGATGTTTGATAGGCACGTTGATTATTCACACGCTAGATAGATTGTTATTCGCTCTACTCACAATCAGCACACACGTCATAGTTCGAATTTGATATAAATTTGTTTAAGATTTCGATAAGTCAGTATTGAATTGAAAAGTAAGCTACAGTGCTCTTAATTGGTACTAATCTATTCAAACCCCCTTCTAGATTACTGCTTAAGACAATTTCGGGCATCTTTCACGTTTCACACTCCGAAATTACGATTCCAGTCGATGATCTCCCGATTCCAAGGTTTTTTGGCAGTAGCGCCTCCCTCGATTATGCGAATCGCTGGCGGGGCCAACACATAGAGTTGTCCTATCACAGCGATCGGAAGTCGTGTTTAACTTGGCTCGAGATATCCACCCCAGGTCGTAGATATGGGTGCACGAACATCGCTGATATAGTCACCCCCTCCGGTTTATTCCTGCCCTTCAATGAAAGAACTGGACATAACTTTCTGCCCGGGCATCGGAATCGCTTATGTGACCACAATTCGGAATCGGCACTCCAAGACAGTCGACAAGGTGCTAGTTTCGCGGAATTCCGTTCTAGGGCCGAAATTCCGCCACGAAGCATGTGTACTAGTACACCGATTGTCGTACCCCTTGGGTAGGACGTGGATATTTGTTCGCCCGGTGATCGGAACTGCCTGCGAGAACCCAATTCGAAATCGGCACTTCGACTCGGTCGGCACAAGGTCACATTC
This sequence comes from Colocasia esculenta, assembly GCA_014218235.1. Lineage (NCBI taxonomy): Eukaryota > Viridiplantae > Streptophyta > Magnoliopsida > Alismatales > Araceae > Colocasia > Colocasia esculenta. The sequence goes on along the minus strand of JACBKR010002783.1, from coordinate 23,956 downwards.
GGAGATTTCCGGTCTGGCGCCCAAATTCCTCCCCGGAAGCGTGGTCGCGGGCTTTCGATGCGATTGCAAACCGACACCCCGTCACTCAAACGAGCATAAGTTTCGCTCAGTTATCGGAATCGCTTATAAGACCTCAATTCTGAATCGGCACTCAGAGGCGCCCATCGCCCCTTATTGCCTCAGGTGATAAGATGTCATTTGGGGTCGATAAACCTTCATCTCGCACTCCAAAAATTGTGATTCCAACCGACAATCTCTTGATTCCAAGGTTTTCTGGCAATAGCGCCTCCCTCGATTATGCGAATCGCTGGCGGGGCCAACACACTGAGTCATCCTATCACGGCGATCGGAAGTTGTGTTCAACTCGGCTCGAGATCTCTACCACAGGTCGTAGAAATGGGTGCACGAACATCTCCGATATAGTCACCTTCGTTTATTCCCACCCCTTCAGCGAAAGAATAGGGCATAACTTTCAGCACGGGCATCAGAATTGCTTATATGACCACAATTCGGAATCGCCACTTCAAGATAGTAGACAAGGCGCTAGTTTCACGGAATTCCATTCTGGGCCGAAATTCCGTCGCGAAGCGTGTGTACTAGTACACCGATTGTCGTACCCCTTGGGTAGGACGGGGATATTGTTCGCCCCGCGATCGGAACCGCCCACGAGCCCCAATTCGGAATCGACACTTCGACCGGTCAGACAAGGTTGCATTTGGAGATTTCTAGTCAGGCACCCAAATTCCTCCCCGGGAGCGTAGTCGCGGGCTTTCGATGCGATCGCATACCGACACCCCTTCGCTCAAATGAGTATAACTTTTCGCTCGGTTATCGGAATCGCTTATAAGACCCCAATTCAGAATCGGCACTCAGAGGCGCCCGTCGTTCCCTTATTGCCTCAGGCAATAAGACGTCATTTCGGGGTCAAAAAACCTTCGTTTTGCACTCCGAAATTGTGATTCCAGCCGACGATCTCCTCGATTCCAAGGTTTTCTGGCAGTAGCGCCTCCCTCGATTACGCGAATCGCTGGCAGGGCCAACACACGGAGTCGACCTATCACGAAGATTGGAAGTCGAGTTCAACTCGGCTCATGATCTCCACCCCAGGTCGTAGATATGGGTGTACGAACATCGTTGATATAGTCACCCCTCCGATTTATTCCCACCCCATCAGCGAAAGAACTAGGCATAACTTTCTGCCCGGGCATCGCAAAGCTTATGTGACCATAATTCGGATTCGTCACTACGTGACGGTTGTTGATAAGGCGCTAGTTTTGTGGAATTCGTTCCGGGGCCGAAATTCCATCGCGGAGCGTGTGTACTAGTACATCGATTGTCGTACCCCTTGGGTAGGACACAGATATTTGTTCGCACGGCGTTTGGAACCGCCCGCGAGGCCCCAATTCGGAATCGGCACTTTGAACCGGTCGGCACTGTAATCACGGGATTGGTATCCCCTTTTGAATTGAAATTAAGAGTATAGGGATTAGAATTGACCGTGATCGCCACCAGAGTAATCGCCTCGGAGATATGGACGTGGAGGGCTGACTACTTTGGAAAAGAGAGGGTGAAGGGAAGGCGTACCTGGTAAAGCGACAGATTCTGTGTCGCCTTCCTTTCTCCTGAACGCGACAGAGGCTAAGGCGCCTTCTTGAACGCGACAGGTATCTCGTCGCCTTCTCTTCAGAGGGACAGAGTTGTGGGTTCTCGTCTTCCTGCTCCTCAGCCGGCCAAGGGACAGGAGCCTCACTTCGTTCTAGCCTTCAAACACCTGCCAAGATGATTCAAACACAAAAAAAAAACCCATTAGAATTCGTGTGCAATAGATCTATTCAATGAAAAGCGCATGTACATGAACTATTATGGGGGAAACTCACAGGATTGGGGCTTTGGACCCCTGGGGGGTAAGGATGGGTGTGTGCTTCGTGTTCTAATGTTAAACTAGAAGAAAAAATGAACTATGCATGCATGAATTGAATGAAACAAAGAGAAAAGGGGAGAGGAGATTGGATAGCCGATGGGAAAACGCCCTGGAGGGCTCTTCTGAGTCGTCTGGAGAAGAAACGCTCTTCTTGGAAGATGAAGCTCTCTGGATTCCGAACTAATGGCTCCGACCTCCTCCAAAACGACGGAGAAATAAGGTTTTTATGGGTGATTATTCCCACTCGGGTCTGAGAGGAATAAGGGGAAAGAGTCGACTCTGGGCAAGTATGGCGTGCCAGGGCCATTGGAACTCGGAAAGGAACATGTTAGGAAGGTCTCCTCCGAATTTGAGAGGATTTGGACTTGATTTGGACGTCCAAAAGAAGCAATTACCATCAATAGCATGGGTCCAAATCAGGCTCGGATTGAGTTTCCTGTCTAAGGCCATGAACGCGACGGCTTTTGTGTCGCCTTATGAATGCGACTGCTCGATATGTTGCCTTCCTCATATAGAAGGTACTTCAAGTCATTTTCGATTTTCTGAGGGTTTTAAAATATGGAATTACCAATGCGACATGGGGGCTGCCGTTTTCAAGAAAGCGACCTGGTGCCTGTCGCCTTCTGGTCTTTTCTGCATTTGGTCGTCCAAACAGCCATGCACAGCCTTCGGAATTGAAACGTCGGACTTCTATACTCAGAGAGTTACAGTAAGAGATTGATTTGACCAGGAAGAGTCCTCCAGGGCTAGGGCTGCAAACGATCCGAGCCGATCCGAATATCACTCTGCTCGAGCTCGGCTCGCACACTCCAAAATAAGTTCAAACTCGGGCTCGATACTCGCGAGCTTCACAACATCTGTTCGAGCTCGGCTCGTTAAAAAATTTCACGTTCGAGCTCGGCTCGTTAAGCCGCTCGAATTCGACTCACTCTTTTTACCTAACTCGAACTCGAAACTCGCCGAAATTTTTTTGCAGTTCAAACTCGACTCGTCAAGCGCTCGTTTTACTGCTCGTTTAGGTAAATAAACGAGCTTGAAATCAAGCTCATATTTGATTTGTTAAAGCCCAAGCGGACCTGGGACACACAGGGTTGGAGTTGAGGTGGGGGGTCTATTTTATAGAATTTTAGGCATGGCACAAATGTTGTATCCGATATGGGACTATATGCCCATGGGATACCTGGTAGGCTGGTCGTAGGGTAGAAGGTGCAGGCCTGCAGGGGTAGGGGGGGGGGGGGGCTGGGGTGGCGTTGTGCAGGGTGGGGTAGCCATAGAATCCCACCACGAGCACTGCCATTGGCATCCGGTACTACGGAACCGCCGTGCGGGCCTCCGACACGGGGGGGGGGGGGGGGGAGGCGGAGCTGTAAGCCGTCAGAAGTCACGGAGGGGGTGATGGCACAGCCAGAAGATGCCACTGGAGGACCTACAGACAGTGTCTGGCAAAGCCAGAACCACCGCGGCATCCGCACCGCCGTAGCCGCCGACATGCCGCTGCAACTCCGGACGGGGTGTCCGCACCACCAATGGTCTGTACAAGGGGGACGACGGCAGCTCAAAGATCCTTCCGGCCGCGGACGAGGCTCCGCGGCGATCGTCGGACACTCTATTGACCGATCGCGGCCCCCTTGGCTTCACCTGGTGGGGCAATGCCGCAATGGCCATCGGCGCGGCGCGGCGCTCCTGCAGAAGTCGGGAGGAAGAAGAACTGCGGTGCTTGGAGACCTTCAAGTTTTCATATGTGGTTCATACCCATATTTGCATAAGTTATTTAAACTAAAGTTTGTGTAAATACTCTCACTTACATCTTTGTAATATACACCTTAGTATTAACCTTTTACATCTAAATCCTTATGTTATTTATACAATAATAATAACTCTACAAAAATAGATAAATATATTGTACCCTCATATTAATTATAAGAAATTTAAATATATTAATAAATATCATTCAAATATATTACGAGTAATTTATCGAGTATCTTAGCGAGTGTTCGTTATCGAGTATGTTAACGAGTTGTTCGCGAACATATCGAGTCGAGCATATCTTTGTTCAAGCTCGGCTCGTTTATGAACCGAGCTTATTTTTTTGTTCAAGCTCTACTCGTTAGTTTAATAAACGAGTCGAATCGAGTTTTATCGAGCCGAATTTCGAGCTACTCGTCGAGTGTATGGTTCGTTTGCAACCCTATCCAGGGCGATGAACTAATGGAAATAATGTCATGATCGGAGAAAGCCAGCTTGACGATGATGAGCCAACGTGGGCGTCAATGATACGACAAGGGATTTTGCTCGACTCATGGGTCAGAAATGGGTGTCTACAGGCACAAGGTCGCATTCGGAGATTTCCAGTCCGGCGCCCAAATTCCTCCCCGGGAGCGTGGTCGCGGGCTTTCGATGTGGTCGCATACACCACCCTGCTCAAAAGGCATAACTTTCTACTCGGTTATCGGAATCGCTTATAAGACCTCAATTCGAAAATGGCACTTGGAGGCGCCCGTCGACCCCTCATTGCCTCAGGCGATAAGACATCATTTCGGGGTCGAAAAACCTTCGTTCGCACTCCAAAATTGTGATTCTAGTCGACAATCTCCCCGATTCCAAGGTTTTCTGGCAGTAGCGCCTCACTAAATTATGTGAATCGCTGGCGGGGCCAACACACGAGTTGTCCTATTACAGTGATCGGAAGTCATGTCCAACTCGGCTCGAGATCTCCACCCCAGGGTCGAGATGGGTGCACGAACATCGCTGATATAGTCACCCCCTTCGATTTATTCCCACCCCTTCAGCGAAAGAACTGGGCATAACTTTCCACCCGGGCATCGGAATTGCTTATGTAACCACAATTCGAAATCGTCACTCTGAGACGGTCGACAAGATGCTGGTTTCGCATAATTCCAATTCGGGGCTGAAATTCCGCCGCGGAGCGTGTGTACTAGTACACCGATTGTCATACTCCTTGGGTAGGACGTGGATATTTGTTCTCCCGGCGATCGGAACCGCTCGCGAGGCCCCAATTCGGAATCGACACTTCGACCCGGTCGGCACAAGGTCACATTCGGAGATTTCTGGTCCGGCGCCCAAATTCCTTCCCGGGAGCGTGGTCGCGGGCTTTTGATGCGATCGCATACCGATACCCCTTCGCTCAAACGGGCATAACTTTCCGCTCGGTTATCAGAATCGTTTATAAGACCCCAATTCGGAATCGGCACTCAGAGGCTCCCGTCGCCCCCTTATTGCCTCAAGCGATAAGACGTTGTTTCGGGGTTGAAAAAACCTTTGTTCGCACTCCAAAATTGCGATTCCAGCCGACGATCTCCCCATTCCAAGGTTTTCTGGCAGTAGCACCTCCCTCGATTACGCGAATCGCTAGAGGGGCCAACACACGGAGTCGACCTATCACGGCGATTGAAGGTCGTGTTCAACTCGGCTTGAGATCTCCTCCCCATGTCGTAGATATGGGTGCACGAACATCGTCGATATAGTCACCCCCTTCAGTTTATTCCCACCCTTTCAGCGAAAGAACTGGGCATAACTTTCCGCCTAGGCATCGGAATCGCTTATGTGACGACAATTCGGAATCGACACTCCAAGACGGTCGACAAGGCACTAGTTTTGCAGAATTCTGTTTCGGGGCCGAAATTCCACCACGGAGCGTGTGTACTAGTATACCGATTTGTCATACCCCTTGGGTAGGACGCGGATATTTGTTCGTCCGGCGATCGGAACCGCCCGCGAGACCCCAATTCGGAATCGACACTTCAACCCCGTCGGCACAAGGTTGCATTCAGAGATTTCAGTCCAGCGCCCAAATTCCTCCCGGGAGCGTGATCGCGGGCTTTCGATGCGATCGCATACCAACACCCCTTCACTCGAACAGGCATAACTTTCCGCTCGGTTATCGGAATCGCTTATAAGACCTCAATTCGGAATCGGCACTCAAAGGCGCTCGTCGCCCCCTTATTGCCCAGGCGATAAGACGTCGTTTCGGGGTCGAAAAACCTTCGTTTCGCACTCCAAAACTACGATTCCAGCCGACGATCTCTCTGATCCAAGGTTTTCTGGCAGTAGTAGCGCCTCCCTCGATTACGCGAATCGCTGGGGGGGCCAACACACGGAGTCGTCCTATCACGGCGATTGGAAGTCGTGTTCAACTCGACTTGAGATCTCCACCCCAGGTCGTAGGTATGGGTGCACGAACATCGCCGATATAGTCACCCCCTCCAGTTTATTCCCACCCCTTTAGTGAAAAGAACAGAGCATAACTTTCCGCCTAGGCATCAGAATCGCTTATGTGACCACAATTCGAAATCGTCACTCCGAGATGGTCGACAAGGCGCTGGTTTCGCAGAATTCTGTTCTGGGGCCGAAATTCCGCCGCGGATCGTGTGTACTAGTACACCGTTTGTCGTACCAACTAGCACGGTTGTTGGGCAAGTTTGCTGGTTAGGTCGTCACATCAACATTTCTGGTCATCGCATTCATAAACTGTGATGCCATGTGACAGCCCGACATGTGCCATGCATCTCTCAAGAAGACACCCCAAAATAAGCGGTATTGAGATCGCGCAACGTAGGTGAAGACCTCATTTTGAACGGGTTGCCTACCCCCATCGTGTTCTCAAATAGAGAACATGAGTACTCTGTCGGCCAAAATTCTCAGCCCACAATACTCATACAATGCACTAAAGCCCATGACACCACTCAATTGCCGCACATTGGTCCAAACATCGTGCAAAATTCACTAAACTTAAATCCGAACAACCACGACATTACAACATCCTTGTAGGAGGTACCCTTTCTCTCCCACCTTTGGTCGAGCACCCCTCCCCTCACCCTCCCCTCTCCTCCCCATCTTCCTCCTCTCTTCCTCTCTACAATTGTGTGTGGGTGTTAGGCCACTCTCCCCTCACCCTCTCCCTCCTTCTCCCCTTACCCTCACCCCCACAGCTACTATCCCCATCCCTCGTTCCCCACTGCCTCTCTCTGTCTCTCTCTCCCCCCCCCCCCCTCTCCTTCTCTACTCCATACCCCCAAACCCCTCTAGGCCTCCATCTCTCTCTGTTTGTTGGTTTCACAGTAGCGTTGTGCAGTTGTTGGCAATAGTGGTGCTTGGACCTATCAGTGATTTTGATTCTTCCCCATCTCATCACTCTTCTATGCATTCTTCTTTCCTCTATTGGGGGTGCGGGCATTGGATCTAAGGAGGCAGCCAAGGGGGTTCCTCACCCCTTTCACCATACGAGGAGTTGTTGGCTTGATTGTCCTCCTCTCCACATGCCGAGCATGCGTGGACAAAACCATCAGGGTGATAGGTTTAATCTGATGTTCAACTACCTCCAGGTTCCACACTTTTTTGTACTCCTTCCTCCTCCTCTGCCTCATGTTTTCCTTCTTCACTATTTTCATCTACTTTAACTCTTCTTCTTCTTTGTTAGATGCTAGTTATCATGTTAAACGAGTCGAGTTCGAGCTTAAGCTTGTTATGTGAATATTTCCAAACTCGAGCTCAAGTTAGAGCTCGTTTAATTAATTGAGTCCATGTTAAGTTAGAGTTCGACCCTAAGCTCATTTGTGTAAAACAATTTGAACTCAAGCTCGAATTTGAACTCATTTATGTAATCGAGCAACTTGACAAGCCGAACTCGAACATCACGAATAGCTAATGAGTCGAGCTTGAATAAAGGTGGCAAATACTTGATGAGAATCAAGCGAAGCTCGAGCTCAACAAAAAACGAACGATCTGAGTTTGCACAAAGCAATATTCGACTCAACTTAACTCGTTTGCAGCCTAAGATTATAATGGGCATCGAGGAGAGAGAGAAAGAGAGAGAGAGAGAGAGAGACTCAGGAGGTTTCAAAAAAAAAAATCACCCTCCAAACTCCATCGGCATTCTTATTTTTTAGCGAGTGTTGATAAAGCCTCTCAAGATGTTTTTATTGAGAAATATTTATTGCTCTCCATATCTTATAAAAAAATTGATGTATTATTTGGCAAATAATTCTATTAGTTACGATAGAGAGAGAAAAGTCATGTTAATTTTTAACTAATAAAAATTTTTCAAATAATTTACATCAATTTTATTATCTTTGGACAACAATATTTTTCATTTTTTAATACATAGAAAAGATGTACACGTAAAGTGTAAACACAAATACATGACAAATTTTTCTACAATTAGACTAGGGGTATATCTATAAAAAACCACGGGCCACTCACCAGCTGTCCCGCTCTCCGGTCGCACCTTCGTCTTCCCAGCGCACGCGACCCTTAACTAGGGCTTGTTTTCTCAGACGATCTCCTTCCTGTTGTAAACCCTCGCTGACGGATTCTTCCCCGTCTCCCGGCGGAGGCGGCCGTCGCATGCCCCCGCAATCCGGTGGTACGCCAGCAGCTGCGGCCGTGGTTGCCGGTGGTCTCCCTTTCTCGAAATCCATAGGATCGGTTGTTTGTCATAGACAAACGCGGAGGAAGAGGAGAGAGAGGGGGCTGTCAAGGATGGAGGGGTGGGATTCGAGCACCAAATCGGCGCTGACGCAGATACACTGCTGGCGACGCGGGCGGGGCCACGGGATGGCGCAGCGTGGACGCAACGGCTGAAGGAGGAGTACCGGGCGCTGATCGCCTACTCGGGCATGAATAAGGCCAACGACAACGACTGGTTCCGGATCTCGGCGGCCAACCCCAGGGCACCCGCTGGACTGGCCGCTGCTGGTACGTGCACAACCTCCGCCGCTACGAGTTCGACGTTCAGTTGATATACCGGTCACTACCCCGCCACAGCCCCCGAGATTGAGCTCCCCCAACTCGACGGCAAGACTCAGAAGGCAGGACATCCTGATCTACCACTACGCCGAGATTTGGAACTAAGGATCATCACTGTTATTGTTATTATTTTTATCATACCCTCTCCGTCTAGCACGCAGTCGGTTATCTTAATCTCTGAAGGGGTCATTTTTCTGCACACGCCCTCTTCTTTTTGCAGATGTACCGGGGAGGGAAGATCTGCCTGACGGTGCATTTCAAGCCGTTGTGGGCGAAGAATTGGTGTGCAACTGCCAACTCTTAACCTCTCTCTCTCGCTACCTAGGATCTATTTCTAATTAAACTCCAACATTTTTTTTTTTGTTTCCAACTTCTTCTTCTAGGAAGTTATGTCTCCCCTGGACACCGTTAATGAGCTGTCTGATATTCCTTCTCTTCGCTTGCAGTCCACGATTCGGAATCGCTCATGCACTCTGCTTGGGCCTGGCACCCTGGCTGGCGGCAGAGGTCCCTATCCTGTTGACTCGGGGATGGTGAAGCACAAGGATGACGAGGCCTCATCGGCTGAGACTTAGAAGTATATGGTAAAAACCATCAAACCTGAAGCTTGTTACCCACACAAATAAATGTCACCACTAGAAATGCAGTTGTGCGAACCAGAAGGATGATCTTTATCTCCTACATTATGATATAAGGATTTAAATTGGCTATAAAAGACATATTGATCTCAATTTGATCTGCTACTTGTGCCCTATGTGATACGGTCTGTGCACTTCAAAATTAATTGTCGATGCTCATCCGATGCCTATGAGTCATTGTCTAATATTTGGTCATTGCCTCCTATGGAAAGATCTAGTCGTATCTAAGCAAGTTGCTGATGCTGGTGGGAACATTACCTTGTTGGAGGCTTACTTATAAGAGAATATGATCATCAAATTGGTTTCCTTTTTCTCAACCCGCCAACATCTCCTAACCATGTCCAGAATATGCCCCATTTTCTGCACCCCACAATCTCCTTTCGAGTGCATAGCTCTATTCTACGGCCTCTCTTCTTCCTGTATGTGTATCCCGTCTCCCACCTTACTAGTTGCAAAACTGCTCCTATTTCAATTCTGTGAAAGAAGAAACGAGAAGAGTACTGATCATATGGGGCATAAAAAGGTGGACACTACAATGACTATAAGCCTATAAATAGATGCAAATGGCAATGCTAAGACGTCAACTGCTGCACAGGTTTAGAGGCTGAGAAAGGCTTTGTGCACTTTCCCATTGCACTTTTCCATTGCACTTTGGCCTTTCTATTGGCCAATGCACTAGAGGCACATTGTGCCAACCCAATGAAAAGCAAGAAGTGCATGGGAAAGTGCAATGAGAAAGTGCACAAAGCCTTTCTCTTAGAGGCTGGCTCTCCTTTGAAGGTGTGGTTTTAGTTCGGAGAATTAACATGGGAGATTTCCAATGGTGTCCCTCATTGAGAACATTATAATTACTTTGAGGGGGAAGTGGAGACAGGCACAACTTTGTTCATCAGCCGCTCTTTTGGTAAAGATTTCAAGAGTCAGTGAAGTCCATTAGGGATTTTCATTGTTATTTATAAAACAGTAAGACTGTGATCAAGGAATCTTCTGTAAAGTAGAGAAACAACACTTTACTGCAAAGCAACGGGAGATGTGACACTTTGTCTAAAGTGATTGAAGTTGGTTAGTGACAGGAGTGGCATTGACATCAACGATTCGATTAAGTTGTAGGGGTCCTTGGAAAAATGTAGGGGCAAATTGGAAGGTTAATTAGGAGGATGGGTACCAAGCTTAAGTGGTTCTATTGGAGTATAATCATGAGTTGGTGGAGGATTTTGCTGGTTGACTCGAGGTTGAGGGTTCTCACTCTAGGGATTATCATTCTAGTCGTAGAAGGTAGGGGCTTGAAGGTTGTGCCAGAAGTTATTAGGATTCTTTCTAGGCTTATGTGCTGATGAGCTTTTGGGATTTTGGTTATGGAGAATGGATGGTTGTAGACTGACCTAGAAAAATTTTTAGTGGGGTCACTCCTTTTAGAAAAATTTTCAACCAAGTTAATGTAATGAAAAAATTTAGACTCATTAATAAAGTTTTAAAAATCCAATGGGGTCACATGACCCCACTGGTTCTTCGTTGAGTCCGTCCATAGTTGCGGGGATGAAGTTGTTATTGAGAATTGCCTATGCGAAGGATGATATGCCATTTATGTGCAAAGCTGATGTCATTAGCAAGTCCCGAAGTGAAGGAAAAAAATGCATTTCTGTACTGAAGTTCATCGAAGGGCGCTTGGAAGCTCTTCCCTCTCTCTTGGTTGAGAATTTCAATTTCTTCCCTCACACATGCCAAATAGGCTAAGTTTCCAACCAAAATAATAATAATAAATTCCTTTTGTTTTGACTTTGCCTTCTACTTCCTCCGTCTTCCTCGTTAATTCTCCCAAGTTTTAGTCCCACTTTCATCGTCGAAATTCAGTGGGCATCATGACCGATCCACAAATTGATGGAAACTAAAGATTGACCCTCTTGACAATTATAATCTTCTAAACTGCTTATATACACGGGGCGTCGGGTGATACTGCACCAGCGCCGAGAACAGAGGTCCAAATTACAGCTGAGCCAAAATTTCGCCGAAACTTATTATGTTATGTAAATTAAAAAAACTGGCATGAGCTTGCAAGAAGCCAACCGACTATCTTTTTGTATGTGTAACGATTATATTCTCAATTTTATAACCAGGAACTTACACCAATTTAGAAGCGATCATTCTAAAACTGGATGGTTATCTTTTCGCAGCAAAACAAACTACACATAAAGCGGCAACGAATCTCGACTCAGAGAATTCGCCTTCTCTATCTAAATCACATACTTTTTAGCACCTTTCATTACTTTAAATTTGCTCGCTATACCTTATATTGTTAGATGTAGAATTTTGAATTTCAAATTTAAAGTCAAAGTTAAATTAAATGGTTATCTTTACTAATAAATTGTTTTTGCCAAGTGATAAAACTCATTAAGTTCACTCACTATAGCTCATGACGAGGTATAGGACCTTTTATTTTATATATACAGTTGATCGCGGTAGAGTAGCCATATTTTTATTTGTGGAGAGGTGGAGTTGGCCTAAACTATTAGGCTATGTTTGGTATAAGCCTATAAGGATCTTCAAATTTTTAAAGATATCCTCACTCTATTTCGATCTAGTTTAATGCCAAACATGTCTTAAAAGTTCACTGATCTGCCCTATCAAATTAGAAAAATGGCACGACTATAACTGCAATTAGACATATCCTTGTTGTGCTAGGGTAAGGTATCGTTGGTTGTCCTATACATCTCTACCACATTAGGAATTAGGAAATGATCTCTTCTCTTGTCCACCACACCCACTATTTCTTAGAGATCAGCGACAGTAGCATGGCTTCACCCAAATTTTGAGGGTGGGCCAAATGGCACTTCATCTCTCAGGCCACTTCGATTCTGCTTCAACTACTCCCAACAACCATGCAGCACAATCCAGGCATGGGGGACTTTTAACATATATTAAAAGAGGGTTAACAAGGGGCAAGGGCATAAGCAAACTCTGTACCTAGAAATTTTTGAAGTCAACACATAGTTAATATTAACAATGACTTTTGTTGTAGAATTAAAAGTTTGTTGAAGTTAAAATTTAATCGAATATCAATAACAGATCATAGCATAATCGATCAACTGTTGTGGACTTAATTCAATATTTGAATGTTGAGTCAAATTTTGATCGATTATTAAATACTCAAAACATGTTATAATATATTGTCGAAACATTGACTTAGTTGATCAAAACTTTGAATCACAATATAATGGACTATCAATCACTTATACAGAGAGAAACATATATTATGAAAGATATGAATTCATGCAAATACTTAAACGCATACTCACATTTGATACATGAGCCTTTGTTAAGTAAATCTCATATTTAAGACATGGTGTTTTTGTTAATCATTGAAAACTAATGCTTTGGGGACAATACCACAGCATGCAACCTGCAACGCTAGAAAAGGTGCGAGGCATTATTTCCTGCTATTGCTATAGCTATGTTGTTTGATTCATGCATAATTTAGTATATATTTAAATTGTTTCTAGTTGTGCAGGGATCGGAAGATTCTTAATGAGTCTTTATCTTTGTCAAATTCATCCTCTACTTTTGTAGATATAGGATAGTAAGCACATGTGTGCTTCAGGCCAAAGTATGAAGGGCAATGTTGTCCTTCTTGCACCAACAATCAGGTTAGTAGCATTTCCTTGGAGTATATCCTAAGGAAATTTACTTCATTTTTGTACTTGTATCATAAATCGAGATGTACCATTCAGATAAGAAAGTTTCTTTGTCATTGTAGTTATTTTAGTTTCTTGTTCACTTCTCTAGATTGTTAGATAATCTTTTTGAGTCTCGATACTCTTGGGCGATGAAACAAGATGTAAGTCTCTAAACAAGTCTCGAACGTCGAGTCAACCTTCATTTTTCTCAGAATTGGCTTTCTAGGATGAAGACTTGCAACCAATTGTGGCACCAGTGAGATTCCTACCTACGGGGATGAATACCATCTACAGCTTGTAATGGGTCCTTACATCCTTGAGGTGGAGCCTATCGTCCACTCTCTAGAGTCGACAACTTAGCTCTTGCTTACCCTAATAGGAGATCGCCTATAAGTCCAACTTAGGTCTCCATGTCTAGAGGCGGAGCTAACCATCCTCTCTTTAGAGCCAATCATTCAGCTCCTACCTACTTAGCTAGGCAACTAGTCCTAGTCCTTACCAGGACCCAAGACTTGAGAGTTGAGTCCATTGGTCAAAGTTGACCGATTCACTCTCTGCTACCCTTTCAAGGAAAAATTCGAGGCTAGAATCTACCAAATAGATTCATTAGTAAGGAGGAAGGTAAATGGTGAGCTATTCGATCAGTATTCTATTCATTCATCAAGATTTCAAGTACAAGAGATCACCATGGGATAGTTATGAAGAAGTTTCTTCCTCGACTGGCTGAGACAAGAAACAAAAAGGGGGAGGGAAGAACCTAACCCTCCTACGTCCACCATGAATGCTTGGCTCACCATTCAACATAGCAAAGAAGACTTGAATCAAAAGGCCTCAAGTCCTGGCCAGCCCTCTAACAATGCAAAAGATGTCCCAGGTTATCATAGCGAATGAGAAAACAATAAAAGAGACACCACGAGTTGGGCAAAAGCTATACCAAGAGTGAGATTGTGGGCCCTGAGAAGCTGAGGAGTGGTGTTCAAAATAGGGAGGTAGAAACTTGTCTCCTAATGATCTAAAGGAAGGGTGAAGCACTCAGAATGGATGGAGAAGATGGATTGATAACTGCAAGGAAAGATTATGTCGAAGGTGTGAGAAATTTGGTAGACCTCATGGAGGCTCTGCACAACTCAGTACGACAAGAGGTAAGGAGGTGACTTGCGAGGCCGAGGACTCCCTACAACCCTAGAGGTGCTTGCAGCTTCCGACGAGGTAGCTAAGGAGGACTCAATGATTCTACCCTTCCTTGCATCACTTGGGTCAATAGATATGAAGGTCTTACCAAGAGAGGATGCACCCATAGATGAAAAAGGAGATGCAAGGCAATTCAATGGGAATGCTAGGGTGCAAGAAGGGAGCGCACACCATAGACACCCTCAGGATAGATAGTGTCATTCCCATGTCCCTACAAAGTTTTCTTGGTGTTCCTTGACATCGTGACTTTTGGGAAAGTGCCTATTTACCAACTAACACATCTCCCCAACTCATCTATTATATGGTTACATGGTGATACACATCGAGTAGCCATCATTACCCTTGGCCAACAATCGTCAGATGCTTAGTCCCTACAATGGCACACTGGGACCTTGACTTCCCTAGGGAGGAAAAGAAGCGCCAACAATTCCCAACTATTGATCGGATATAGGTTACACCAAAGGATGATTCATATTGATTAGCACCTAGCTTGTAGCTCTATTGCAATAGCCATCATTCTCTCCATGCCTCCTCTTGAGCACAAGCCTCTCATATACTTAAAAGGGGGAGGGGGAGTGTGGAGGGGTAAAGTTGTCCCAGCCCATTAAGGCCTACTTTCTCAGCCTATCAAGGCGGGAGCATGAAGACCGCACCTAGCCACCATCCCACTTCCTAGTTGCTACCCATTCAGAAGAAAGGGTATGGATTTGTCCCACCAAAGCTCGATCTTTTTAGCCCTTGGGCCATTGGCATTCAACTCAGAGTAGGTGGAAGTGGCTCGCTAGGTCTGTCATCTTGAAGGACCCTCCACTCGACAAGGTTGAGTTCTTAACCTCTTGAGCTGCAATAAAGTTCACGACTCTAGTTTCTATGGCATGATCACATCCACAGCAAAAGCATGCCCTTACTGTGCTAAGGTAAGGTCTTATCGACTATCAAACACATCTCTATCATGTTAGGAGATGTCCTCTCCACCTGCTTGCCATGCTTTCTATCTCCTAGAGATCAACGAGGTAGCATGGCTTCACCCATGCCTTGTAGATAGAGCCAAAAGCACTCAAACTCTTGCTTGTGGCCATTCTAATCTTGCATATTCTCCCAACTAATTCCAATAGCTAGGCAACATGACTTAGGGAGGGATAGTAGGCATGGGGCATACTCGACACACACTTAAATGTAAATCAATAATGGATAAGGGAAGTAAGTGTGTAAACTTTGGACTCTCACACTTGTACATAATAACACCTAGAGCTTCTCTCTCTCCTCTCTCTCTCTCTCTCTCTCCTCTCTCTCTCTCTCTCTCTCTCTCTCTCTCTCTCTCTCTCTCTCTCTCTCTCTCTCTCTCTCTCTCACACCCATTCTTGCTAGTTCCATCATTTGAGCATTGGAATGTGCTCCCCTAGGACCACCACCGAGGCCCCCCTGACCGTTCTCGTTGGCTGTAGGTGTCAGAGGTATTCTCCTCATCTAAAAAATTAAAAGCATGTAGAGGTCCGAGAATCTTTTTAAACTCTATACTATGATAACCAATAGTTATCATGTTGATTAGTGGAGCGGGAATATTCATCCACTTTGTAGTCGGTGTGCACTCTCCCAAATCACGCCAAGCGTGTATTCATTTTAAAAACAAATCAATAGTTATCAAGACCAAAAGATTCAACTTGTATAGTCCACATTTTGGATGTGAAATTTTAAGGTACGATGAAACAAACTATTGTATCTCACTCTAGCATCAATGCAAAGTATCATGTCATGGCTAACACTTATCATTGAAATGGTTTGACTTTATTGTTTTCTTCATAATTTCAAAGTCAGCTGTTCAGCGCCCATACTATTTTATTGTGATTAGATAAATTGCAAGATTTACTTTTCATGAATAAATTAAACACATTAAAATTGATTGTCATTTTGTAGGTCAATAATGTCTTCTTGACGTCACTTCTACATTTTTTCCCCTGACAAGTGCCTTGGTAATCTCTTTATTAAGTCTCAGATTCAGCTTCAGAGAACTAATTGGCAACCTCCCTTGTATGATCCTCATGAGTTTGAGGGATAGAATGCTATCTCTCTTTCCTCATGTAGGAGTTTCCTTTTCTCTGTTGCGGTACTTTATATCCTACAAGAATAGGACTTTCACCATTGGCCTTAACCTTCTTTCTACGTACATATATATATATATATATATATATAATATATATATATATATATATATATATAAGAGAAGCAAACTCTTGAATTAACTTCTCTCTTGTTCAAATCAATCTATCTTATTATAATAAAACATAATCTTAAGTACTGTTATATGGCAACATCAGGATAAATTTTTTCCTCCAAAATATATATTAACTCAAAATGACCAAAAGATATGCCACCTATTCATTCATTTCAAATCCAATCTTTTGCGTAATCTATCATTACTTAAATTAAGAGGATAGTACGGCTATAAACGCATATGGACCTTCTAAAAATGAAAACTTCCTTTTTCTCCCCCCCCCAATAAGTTGAGGCTATGATATTTTTAGATATGTTGTTTTTTTAATTGTTCTAATCATTTCTAAAAAAACAAATACATAAACTTTTGTTAATATATAAAAAAATCAAACCTTTAAATTTCTATGCTTGAGGTACATAAAAGCTCGTATATTGGTCATAAATTAAGGTTACTCTATTGCTAACTGATCAACTAAATTACTTGATTCTAGATAAGAGACGCAGAGGCACTCGAGGCAAGGCAGCCAGCCCCCACAACCCTGCCAGCCATACAAGGAGACATACGTCTGTAACCACGACTATCAGGAGGAACATACAACACTCCCCGCAGATTTTATTTGTTATCTTCCCTATATTTATACTCCTCAACGCCATGTCGCTACTGGACTGGAGATTTCCAACTTCAGAAAATAGGCCCAGCGGCAAGTATCTCCTCGGTCAGCTTATTGCCTTTGCCGATCTTGTGGTTGGCGAACACCTCAAAGTTCTTCTTGAAGAGACCAGCGAGCTTCAGTAGAGTTTCCCTGTAGGCATTTTTGTCCTCCCACTGAACCACAAAAACAAGTACGCGTCCGGTGAAAGAGGCTTTGTTTTAAGGAAACTACATACATGAGATTAAAATATGCTCACAGCAAATCATAAGCTTTATAAAAGTTTTCAATCAATGGGTTAATGGCTAATTTAAGCAACCTTTAATTTGGATAGTTTTCAGGAAGTCACAACCCTATCGTGCTTCTTCCATTTGCAGGACTTGCTCAACATCTAGATCTATGTAAAACTGAGGAGAAAGAAGTGACTTTGCAGATTTCTGTTTTCGGAAGAGAAGTAACATAAAACGGTTTAAAAAAAGATCTTTTGTCCCAAGTCCTAACTAGTCCAGTCTGAAACAAGTGATTTCAGAATCGTTCCATTGCACCATTTTTAGGCAATCCTGAAGAGCTTGAGAAATAAGATTCTTAATCAAGATCATTGTGGATCCACCTTTTTTTTTTCCCTTTTTCTTTTAACAAGAACCAGAACCAAATGATATATAGGTGGAGGGAAAAGGCAAGGCGGGCACTTACAGCGTTGACAGGGTTCAGGATCTCCGAGGGCACACCTTCGACTGCCGTGGGTATCTCGAGCCCAAAAATCTGTGTCTTGTGATAAGTGGCCTTGGGGAGGCTACCCGAGTGGATGGCATCTATGATTTTCCGGGTATATGCCAACTTGATGCGGTTGCCTGCTCCATATCTGCATCATTCGAGTGGAGGAGGGAGGGATCCAATTCAGATAAAGAGCAGGGCAGGCATATATTCAGCAAGGGAGTTAGCCCCATATAAAAAAAAAATTTACCTTCCACCGGACCAACCAGTGTTCACAAGCCATCCTGTGGCTCCATGTTTCTGCATCTTCTCAGCAAGCATTGCTGCATACTTTGTGGGATGTAGCATTATGAAGGCAGCTCCAAGCATGCAGAAAAGGTAGCCTGTGGCTCCTTGATACCGTCCTCTGTTCCAGCAACCTGTCATTCGGAATTTGACAGGCATCAAATGTTTTATTCATGATTGGTGGTCTGTAGGAGGTAAAGGGGGGACGACGTACGCACCAGTGCCGTATATCCACTTATGAAGTGGTACATGGTCTGCGCCAAATTCAGCTTGCTTACTGGGGGGAGAACACAAATGCATCACATGCTAAAAGAATAACGTTCTTTGGGTGTGGGCCAACACATGGTATCTTAGCATTCGGAATGTACTCAATTGGGTAAGACGCCCTAGTATTCTCTGCGAATTGTTTGCGAGGAAAGAGAAAAAAAGGTTAAGGCCCAAGTGGAATACTCTTACGTCACAGAGAATTAATCTCCAAAACCAGAGACTAATTACTAGAGAGACAACTAAACCGCGCGCAGCGGCATAGAGACTGATCGATGTACCTGTAACGGATTTGTCCGAGTAATCCACTTGGCGAGTGTGCTCGTCAAAAACTACGTTCTCCAGCACTGCATGCCGACAGCCAGTAAATCTCAAGACAATTAGATCCACTCAATGCAAACTCAGGATTTGGATCATGATGATCAGATATATAAAAGCTCCTACCAGTTCCGAACTTTATCGCATTCCAAATGTCGGGCTCTTTCTCCCTCGACAAATCAACGCACTTTGCATAGCAGCCTCCTTCAATGTTGGAAACACCATTGTCACTCCAACAGTGCTCATCGTCCCCAACAAGAAGTCTATTATGATCTGTGGACAGAGTCGTCTTTCCGGTGCCTAAACGAAAAAAGTTTGAACATAACGTCACGAGACATGTTAGGATATATATGACGTAAAGATGAACATAATACTGTCATCCACAGATATGTGGGGAAGTACAAGAAAGAAATTAGGAGCGTGCATCTGACCGGGATGTTGCCACATCTTGGGATCCCAGCCTTACCTGATAGTCCAAAAAATAAGGCAACATCTCCATCTTTCCCCATATTGCAGCCAGAATGTAAGGAGAGGATCTGTCTCTTGGGCATTAGGTAGTGCATTACGCTGAACAGGCCTTTCTTCATCTCCCCGGCATATTGCGTGCCAAGGATGACCATTTCCTTTCTAGCAAGATTAATGTCTATGCTAGTTGATGATGTCATATAATGAGTGTAACGATTACAAGGGAACTGGCCGGCATTGTATATCGTGAAGTCCGGAGTACCAAAATCCTCCAGCTCTTCAGGTGTGGGTCGGATGCACCTGCCACCCACATGGTTATCGTATTGTACACTAAGCTATATGATGATTATGCATGTCATCTTATTCCTACACATCCATCTGATCCCTAGCTAATATGACACATATCATAGCCTGCAGAATGCAGCAGCGCACATAGGCGTGCGTGCTAAATTAATTAGAATGCGCGCAGCACACAGGAAGCAACATGAGGTTAAGAGATAGACTTATCTGGCGAGGAGGACGGGATAACCGTTGGAAGACACACAGATTGCATTAGTACGTACAAATGAGTCAAGGTGTTTGCTTGCTTTACTTACATGTTGTGCATGAACAAGGAATGGTATGCTCTTGCAGAGACAATGCGGACTTTGATCCGGTGATCTGGATCCCAATTCAGGAATTGATCGTTGACGAACACCTGAATCCACAGACAGAGAGAGAATTAATTATCAAACTCGTCCAGAGATGCCAATATATAAGAATAACAAAGGAGAGGAAGGAAGAGCTAACAGATAAAAATCAGCCGTTGGAAACCACATGCATAAACGATAACTAACATTACAAGCATTAAACAAAGTCATCTAATCCATTAATCGCCCAATCAAGACACTTCAGTGTAATGGCATCCACTTGCTTGTATACAAATTATTCTTTCCCAGCTGTACGATACCCGTAAAGAATTAAGCTAGCCATGTAATCCAACAGCAATCCCTCCCCAAACTAAGAAGATTGGGAATATAATATTATACCCCGGCCCATAACAATTTGTTTTCCTCAGAAGACCTAAGACTGCAATATTTCCCATAGTACTTGTATTCCGAAATAACTCATGACCTAGGTGAATGAAAGCAGATAGTATTTCCTTGTCAAAAAGAAAAGAAAATAAAAAACTCACCTAGGTGAAGCTCGCAATCGGCCCCAGGCTGTACAGCTCTAGAACCAAATCAATTCAGAATTTCTTGGCTCCAGAGACAGCATAATTTGGTCCAACAAATTAAACCTTCCTTACTTTAGCTGCTAGCTATTTGATAGAAGTATGTGTAGTAAGCTGCGTTGACTACCCCAATTACTACATTCCCTAACTCCAATCCAGAATTTTACAAAAAACTACAAAAAGAAAGGCAGCTGGACATCCACTGTGTCACATACCAAATGAAGATGCAGAGTTAATGCCAAGGATATGGTTTATCCCCAGCAGCCAGTGCATTCAAAAGAATGAAGGCGCAGACAAACTAGTCGATGAGTGGTTCACGAATATTATGATGGATTATTGTGCAGCAGTAGCAACATATGTGAGAGTGATCACCCAAAAATAATAGAAGACCAAACGAGAAGAATAAGAGGCGGACGCACTGACATACAGCACGTGTGGTGTACATGGGAGCATGATGGAGAATACCTTTTCCAGCGAATTTAAGTAGTCGACGGCCCTTTCCCTATTCACCAGGAATGTGTGCTCGTCCATCTCAATGTTGGGTGACCCCCTGATAGAAGCAGAGACGTTTGTATATGCACGGGTTATATGTGTGGCGAAACCAGGAAATAGAGGTGGTGTGGTGCGAGTTGCGCGGTAGAATGCACAGAAGCAGACAGTGACAGAGCAATGGTGTGTGTGTGGATTACTCACTTGCCCCACCAGAGCTCGTCGTCGGTGGTCTCGTCACGGACAACGCGCTTGTCCCTCGGGGACCGCCCCGTCTTGGCGCCGGAAAGCGTGGCCAGGGCGCCGCTCGATGTGATGAAGGAACCGTGTTCGTGCTTGATGGCCTGTTCGTACAACTCTGCAGCAGCACCGGCGACGGCGTATATTAAGAGGCTCGGCTGGAGAAACTCTTTAGAGTAACTCACTACTACCACTACCACGCAGCAAGAACTAGAGAGACGAGGGAGCTCAAGAGGAAACGCAAGCTGGTAGGAGCGACTTGAAGGGGGAGAGGAGGGGGGGGGGGGGGAGAGAGAGAGAGAGAGAGAAAGGAGTGACGGATTTAAATTTTTTATTTAGTAAAACTATTTTAAATATATAACCTAATGGGGTTATTTTTAAAAAAAATCTTTCAACTAAAATTAATTTAATAAAAATTAAATATTTTAATAAAAATTAAATTTTCAATAAAATCACGTGATCTCACTGAAGTCCATGGGGGTTGTTGGGCCGACTGATTACTTGCTGTTTTGGGGCTGGTTGGTCAAGATAAGCCACGCTATGGTCGAACAATAATACAATTTGTTGCACACCGGTATAAGATTTGTTAATTTTATTGTCATTGACTCAAGTAAGACTGATTAGATTTAGAAGAAAAGAAACTCTTTAAAATATATTTGATATTCGGATAGATTAGTAACAGAATAAAAATATTCTTAAAATTTTAAAAATATTTTCACTCCACCTCCGATCTAAATATTAAACATGTTCTAAAAGATTAGAAGTAGAGAGTCTTCAAACTGGATTAAATTTTAGCTCTCTATGATTCTGGAATCAGTGACCGCGCGGATGGAAGGATATATAGGAGGAGCCAAGGGGGATCAGTACTGGATGATATTTACTCATTATCGTTGGACTAGAAATTTGAGTGGATAGCCATCCTAAAAGTGGGTTCATGCATGCATACTGCTGGTGGCAGAATGACAATATTCACAGGTAGGCTATATAAACCTGCTGTCAAAGAGAACTCATGTTCTCAGAAAGAAAGAGGAGAGAGAGGGGTGGGGTTGAAAAGGAGATACTGAACACACCCGACAGCCTTTCCTATGGTTCTTGTCAGCTGCTGCCCGCATCCCTCTTAATTGGGTCCTCTTGATCAGAAAACCGCTGACAACTATTAATCGCTCGGCATAGTGAGTCTACTTAATTATTAGGATGTAGCTGGCATGCAGGAAATCGACCGACTCGGCCGCCTGATCCAATCACTGGACTCACATCACAGCCAGGCAGATTAACAAAGCGGTGGAACAGAAGAAGCGGATGTTGATGCATGGGCAGCCACCGAGAGGGAGAGAAAGAGAGGCCTCTGTTTTTCTCTCCAAGTATGTATATACGTAAGCAATTAATTATCCGAACATACCGGCGGGGGATAAAGTTGTAGAGAAGACGTGGGAGAACGTGAGGGCGCTACGTACCAGCGGGGGAGAGGTTGTAGAGGACGTGTGTGAACTTGAGGGCGCTGTCACTGACGCTGACGGTGGGGGTGAAGTGGTGGTGGTGGTGGTGAGCAACCTTGGGCGCCTCCGCCGTCTTCCGGGCTGGGTCGCCCTTCAGCACCTTGGGCCCCGTCTCCCGTGTCAACGACGCGAGTGAGGCGCTGCAATTTTTTGAAACACAAAAAAATATCACGCGTAGAACAAAGAACCGATCACCAGCCAATCGCCACAATGTTCAATGAGTATATTAAACTGAACAAATATGAAAGCGGATCGAGGGGAAGGACGCGGTTACTTGCTTCTTCTTTTTTTACGGTAGTTGCTTAATTTGCTTTGAAAGCGTACGTAAAACGAACGTAAGGGAGACAGGATAACATACACGCATATATCGCACACGTGCGACAACAAACAAAAGAGGATCTAAACGATGAGAGGGGGGGGGACGATTCTATTTGATTATTAGTATTATTTGTTATTATCTGGCGCACTTTTAAATTTGTCTTCTTTTCCTTTTTCCGCCGCTTCTTTCTTCCCCCGAGATAATCGAAAACCACCACCTCCTCCGTCTCCGTGTAGCTGGGAGGCTTCTTACGTGAATATAATGAAAAGATAAGAAAGATGGAGATGATGGCGGCATATGTTATATGTTCGGAGGTCTACGAGTGGCGACCAAAATAAGTAACCTGATGGATTGGAGCTGCTGCATCCGGCGTTCCTCCTCGGTGAGGGGAGGGCCAGCGAAGGCACCCTGCGCGCCGGTGATGGGCGTGGTCGGGGTCGACTTCTTCTTCTGCAGCGAGTGGAGCTCCTCGATGGTCTGTGCCTTCACGGGGGGCGCGCTGTCGTCGTGGCAGATGCCGTTCTGGTTCTTGGTGGGATGCGTCTGGATTCTCGGGAGACCCTTCCGGGTGACCACCCCACCCGCCGGCGGCATGACCGACCCATTCGCCTCGGCCCGCCCGTTGGGGAAGCTGAACTCACCGTTGTTCTCGGCGGCCATGTCTTGACCTCCACTGCACTCGCGCGGGACAGCGGTTCTGGATTTCGAACCCTTCCGCTGCTGCAACAACAACAACAGCATCTGTTATTTGTTGTTGTTTCGCCTAGAACTAGTAATATCAACATCTGCGGTTTCTCGTTGCAAACAGTAGTGGTGTGCTCACGAGTCGAGAGAGAGAGAGAGAGAGAGATGAAATAACAGCGTGGAAGATGCATTGCCTCTACCATCCAAGACGAAGAGCCAAGTGCCGCGGAAGACGCAAGTGTGGATGGCGGTGCCAAAAGCAGCCCGCTCCCCCTTTTAAAGGACTCTGCCCCGGCCTTCCCCTCCCCCAACCAAACCTAAGCTTGGTTAACTCAACCATGGTTAAATTAGGTTGTGGGGGATCGTCTCGTCCTCAAAGTCTGCCGCTGTCGTCTCTATCGCAATTCTGAGGCGATACCTCC
>JACBKR010002782.1:0-35058 GCA_014218235.1 Colocasia esculenta | reverse complement strand
TGCATGTGCATTAGATTTAAAGCTTTTTCAAATGGATGTTAAGTCTGCATTTTAAATGGTTATATAAAGGAGGAAGTTTATGTAGAACAGCCTCCTGGTTTTGGATGATTTAGATTTTCTAAATCATATTTCAAATTGTATAAGGCTTTATACGGTTTAAAACAAGCACCTAGAGCATGGTATGAAAGGCTTAGTGCATTCTTATTAAACCATGCAATTATCAGAGGACATGTAGATAGCACATTGTTCATTAAATAAAAGCCAAAAACATACTACTGTGCAAATTTATGTAGATGATATTATATTTGGATCTACTGATGAATTTGTGCAAGTACTTTGAGAAGCTCATGTAGGGAGAGTTTGAAATGATCATGATGGGAGAGCTCAACTATTTCTTGGATTACAAATTAAGCAAGGCAAAGAAGGCACACACATTTGTCAAGCAAAATATACCAAAGAATTGTTGAAGAAATTTAGATTCGACAATGCCAAACCACTATCCACTCCAATGAGCACATCCACAAGGTTAGACAGTGATAAGGAAGGTAAGAAAGTTGTCAGAAACTTTATAGAGGCATGATAGGTTCATTACTATATTTAACCTCCAGTAGACCTGATATTTTGTTTAGTGTAGCATGTGTGCAAGATACCAATCTGATCCCAAAGAATCCGATCTAATATCTGTTAAAAGAATATTTAGATATTTAGCTAAAACTCATGATCTAGGTCTATGGTATCCAAATCATGTGAAATTAGTTTAGTTGGATATTATGATGCTGACTATGTTGGATGCAAAGTAGATAGAAAAAGCACCAGTGGTGGTTGTCAATTTCTTGCAGGATGCTTGATTTCGTGGTCCTCAAAGAAGTAAAATTCAGTAGCACTATCAACAGCTGAAGCTGAATACGTGGCTGCTGGAAGCTGTTGCACTCAACTCTTATGGATCAAACAACAGCTTGAGGATTATGGATTGCACATCAAGACCATCCCATTGCTGTGCGACAACACAAGTGTGATAAATCTCACGAAAAATTCATACAACACTCCAAGATGAAACACATAGATGTCAGATATCATTTTATTAGAGATCATGTAGCTAATGATAACATAATATTTCTTTTATAGATACTCTGAATCAGTTAGCAGATATCTTTACAAAGGCCTTACCTGAAAGAGATTTACGTCTCTTAGAAGAGAATAGGCATGTGTAATTTGTGATAGATATGTCTGCATGTAACTGAAATAATAATTTTCAGAATAACACTTGCTCTTCCCGCTAAAATTTAAGCAAAACCTTTAAGTGCGTGCGTCATAAATTGCCATGGTGCTTCAGATATAATTCTTTATCACTTGAATAACCTTCTCCTCTTTTTTCGTTATCCGTATTTAATGCTCTGGTGTTTCAAAAAGCAACTTTATGACCTGCCGTTAAATCCATAATCCATGACTATCGATTTCCTCTCTCTCTCTCTCATCTCCTTCACTTGCCTGCTCGCGAAACCCTTACTGATTCCAGACTCCCCCTGTGTGATTTCGCAGGATCTCTCTATTCCCACGAAAATCTCTTGAGGTTTTGTTCCTTTCTCCCCACGATCCTCCAGAAACATTCTCTGTTCAATTTCATGGCTGCTTCTGGGAGTTCCGGCACCGTAGGTGGTTACAGCATTGCCTTCCTCATGACAGAGCAGCAAGAACGGTTTGCAGCAGTCAAGGTCAAGCTATGTGGGAACAAGGCAGTGGACATTGAAGATCTTGAGAAGCATGGGATGCATAGTATTGTGGAAGCTATTCATAGGATGAAATGGTCGAGGCTAGTTACTGTGTATGAGCCGAGCTATCTGGACCTAGCCAAGGCATTCTACAACTGCCTGAAGATAGAAGAAGATGGGTCCCTTTCCTCCACAGTTAAAGGTACCCGCATTCTCATCACCTATGATCTTCTGGAGAGGCTATTTGGTGTGTCTACCGTCGATCGTAGTGGGGTAGACAGTGTGGATATTCATGCTAAGGGTTTAGGCATCATCGCAACAGAGTACAAGCTAAAAGATGGTAAAATAGATATCAACCAGTTGAACGCATTCAACAGAATCCTTCACTTCAAGTCTATCAGATTCTAGTGCCAAGGAGCGCCACATTCTCACCTGCCTAAAGCTGACTCTGACATGATGTTTTGAGCAATCCAGAATCATGAATCAATATGGCTCAAGTAATTTTGAAAGGATGAAATTTGATGCAGAGAGATATGGGACAAGAAGACAAATTGAATGTATCACTCCCTTATGCCCATTTGCTGACAAGGATTTTGAAGGAGTACGGCATTGATTTGATGGGAGAGGTGATGGAGAAGATGGGTCAGCCCATTCGTTCCAGGAATCTGAAGAAGAGTGGCTTCTCTCTAGTAGGAAGCACTTGGACTAAGACCTCTGTGGCAGAGGGAGAAGCAATTATTGGTGAAGCCCTAGAAATTCCAATGGTCCAAGAATAAGAACCAGCAATCAGAATAGAAGAACCAGTTGCAAGTGCAAGAAGAATAGAGGAGATAGCTCCTAACATTTGAGCCCGTTGGGCAACCATCTGGAGTTGAAACCCCGTCAACAGTCATTGCATCTGTTATTGAACAAGTTTTAGAGACTGTTGCTCTATATTGGGGAGCAGGAAGAGACTCATGAAGAAATCATCCCCAATATTCCTACTGAAGATATTCTTATAGAAGAAGTCAGGAAGCAGTTATTCCAGAAGTTGTGGCAACAGGCCACAGTGAGGATGTGCAAATGGAAGATGCTTCATTTCAGGGGGAGCCTGTGATTCAAAAGGAAGCAGATGTTCAGGGGGGTCCACCGTAAATGCCCTGCTGATAATTCCAGGAAGGTCTTGTGGAAGATGTTTCAGATGATATTGTTGAGCCTGTTGTCAGCTCAGAAAGAAAGGGAAAGGTGTTGCAACTAAAATTCCATTGCTTACTAGGAAGGCACACCGAAGATCCAAGAAAAATAAGATTCTTGTGCACCTAAGGCCAGTTATTGAAAGATTAAATGCACATGGAGAAATTCTGTGCTTTGTGCAATCTGATATTTCTTCTATCTATATTAGTCAGAGCACTGGAGTTAAGGAGTTTGGAGCAGTCAAGCTGAGCTCCAAGGGATGAAAGGTGAGTTGGGGAGCTTGAAGAAGCTCTAGTGACAGAACTTCAGATTTTGTGAGGGTGCAATTGACATCTCCTGCCCCTCCTACTCCCCTCAACCAATAGCAGAAGAACCTGCAGTTGGGCCATCAGGGCCAATTGATGAAGAAGTTATCTGCCACCAGGGCCTTCTGAGATGAGTCAGAGCCTCCTGGCCCTTTATGGTAGAGTCTGGGCCGACAGGCCATTAGCTGAAGATTCAGGGCCATCAGGGCCAGTGGTTGAAGATGTGGCAGTGGCCATCAGACCAGTGCAGTCAGAGGCAGAGCACGTAAGGATTCAAGAGCCTGTAGTAGAAGCTGTTTGGCCCCTAGAAGCTTTTGTTCCTTCTCCTCTTCAACTCCACTCCTTCCACTCCACCTTCATCCTTCACTGCCCCTCCAGCACTTGAAACCTTCAAACAACCTCTTGCAAAGCACATCTCCTCACCTACACCTTTTCCTACTACCCCCTCTTCTTCATTTTTTCTTCTCCTATTAGTTTCCTCCTCCTCCCACCTTAGGAACCTCCACATCCTCTTCAGCTGGACCTTCATCTGCTGGACCATCTGCACCACCTACTCCTACTTCTTTCTATTCTCTCATCCACTACTCCTCCTCATTCATAACTATCATTCCAAAGGGTGCTCGTATTCAGGGTGAGGGTCATTCAGGACATTAAAGATGAGTTTGAAGTAGCAATTCTTCGCTCAGTCCTGTCGGGTTTCCTCTCATATTCACAGGACAAGCTCTTCTAGTCCTGCTCCTAAAAAGAGGAAAGTCTCAAAGGACCTTGCTCTCTCCTCTGAACCTCGCTTTCCCCTCTTTGGTTCTCTCTTTCTGTTGAAAATAGGAGGATCCCTATACTGTGAATTCTTACAAAAATGTACATTTGCTACCATTTTTGGCCTCCCTCACCTTAACCTCAATGAACCCCTCCATATTGTTCTTCCTCTCTCCCACATATCAAATCAGATCAGTCCAAAATATTTTCCCTTGCTGAGTCTAAGACTGAAGACCAGTGGCTAAGGGCCACCAGTCTCTCTACAGACAGTTTCTACTTGCAAGATCTGAACGGTTCCCACCTTCAGACCATCCTCTCACACTGTCAGAGTGCTTTGTCATCCACCACCAAAGTCTTGGGCCCTTTCATCCAAGGGAAATCAATTGGTCTGGCACTTCCAGATGTTCCAAGACTACAGATTTGTCAACAAATTGCCAGAAGTTCAGATTGGTCAGTTCAGGAGAGCCATCGCACAGTTGAGAACTGAAAACCCTGTCATACCTCCCTTCAGGTAGATTTTGCTACCCTCAAGCTACCAGAGGTTGTCTTTCTCCCCAAACTTCATTCCTTGCTCATGGACTCTACTGTGGCAACCATTATCTTTGAGAAATTTGCTAGAGTCATGGCCAAATCATAGTCTGTCAGGGTGCTTCTCTTGCCTTCCACAATTTATATTCCGTGAATATCATAGAGGAAATATCAAGTCTGAAGTTCTAGATCATCTTCTGTCTGAATGTGAAAGGCTCTCTCCATCTGATTGGGAGAAGCACTATCATCAGGCTGCTCAGCCATTGGATGCCCTGAACTTCTCTTTGTTCAATTCAGGCAAACCCACTCTGTCTGCTGATGAATTTCTGGATCTCAACTCCATTAATTTGGCTCAAGATCCTTTTTCCTTTGGGTTGAAAGGTACAAAGTTTATATACCCTTGAAGAAGGATCTACAGCAGCAGCAGATCTTCTACCAATATCCATTGACAACTTCCTACAGCATGCCAGTTTTGGAACCATCATCACTATCGGACATCTCTTGGGAAAGAGGAGTAGGCCAATTTCATTGAAGCTCAGAGGCAACTCCACATCTAGAAAATGCTTCCTGATATGGGGCCTTCCTACACTACTGCTTGGGGTGCTTTTAAAAACTATTTTGAAGAACATGAACTCCAGGCTTGGCCCATCATTACTCGCCAGGCCTCTCTTTTGTC
This sequence comes from Colocasia esculenta, assembly GCA_014218235.1. Lineage (NCBI taxonomy): Eukaryota > Viridiplantae > Streptophyta > Magnoliopsida > Alismatales > Araceae > Colocasia > Colocasia esculenta. The sequence continues at coordinate 29,911 of JACBKR010002782.1, read as the reverse complement.
TCCTATCTACTACATTTCTGATCCCCATTAAGTAATGAAATTTACTCTCCTCCTTGGCTCTATTTATCTTAGTATCTTCTTTCCTTGACTCCTTATTTTTTTTTTTTTGCTTAATGTTAAAGGGGGAAAAATTATTCTGAAAGACATACCCTAAAATTAAATTGAATTAACTTTCAATGCATGAGATGTTCTATGTTTTGTCATCACCAAAAAGTGGGAGATGATGATCAGTTCATCTCCATATAATTTTATTTATTATATGAATTTTTTGGTGTATAACAAAACCTTAATAAATATTTTCTAACAACCTTTTTGTGAAGTTCATCCACAGGAAATAGTCAAGCAAAATCTATAAGTAATCCTCACTCACTATTACTTGAAGTTCAAAGCATGTATTCATTATAAGTGAAACATCGATTTCCATCGCTATAAACGATTTCATAAGTAAAATAACGATTTCCATCGCTCCCAACGATTTCATAAGTAAAACAATGATTTCCATCGCTACAACGATTTCATAAGTGAAACATTGATTTCTATCGCTACAACGATTTCATAAGTGAAACATCATTTCCATCGCTATAAAATTTCATAAGTAAAACAATGATTTCCATCGCTACAACGATTTCATAAGTAAAACATGATTTGATCAAAAACAACGATTCAATTATACTTAAACAACGATTCGCTTATACTTAAACAACGATTTGATCATAAACACGATTCACTCATACTTAATAATGATTGATCGAAAACACGATCACTTATCTTAAACAACGATTTTCATCGAAAACAACGATTCGCTTATACTTAGACAACGATTTGATCGAAATAATGATTCGCTTATACTTAAACAACAATTTGATCATAAACAATGATTCTCTTACACTTAAACAATGATTTGATCGAAAACAACGATTCGCTTACACTTAAATAACGATTGATCGAAAACAACGATTCGCTTATATTTAACAATGATTTGATCATAAACAATGATTTGGTCGCAAACAACGATTTGTCTTCACTTGAATAACTATTTCAGTCTCACAACAATTTCAGTATTGAAACAACAATTTTCTGATCGATTCGTTCAAATAACAATTAATGATTGATTTCAAAACACAACGATTTCATATGCTCATCGATTTCTGTTATAATAACTTTGTACAGACATCGATTTCATTATATTTATACATGGACTATATGCACACGACTTGGTTTCAACATGGATTACATTCTCACATGATTATACCATATCATACAGAATGCTCTTTATGTATAGCTCTTGTAAAGTATTGCTCTATCTTTTGTTTCATGCATATGCTTAAGACTTGGTGGATTTCAAAATTCTTCACACGCATCATGGTGTACTTGATCATTTATTGATAGTATAAATTTCCACAATATTCTTGCTTACTTCATGTGTCACATAGAGTCTTGATATGTGTGATGTTAGAATGACCTTTCCTGCTTGGCATATCTTCATACTGCATGACTACCAACGTTCACTGACAATTTAGACAAAAGGAAGTTGTCTAGGTATCAGTATTGTCAAGTCCCGAGAATTACGCAGCGGATATTATTAATTAATTCGAGTCGATATTCGAGACGTGGACAGTCGGCAAATAAGCCTCTAGCTAGCACGCACTAAATGTGTATCCACAACATCATAATAGGGCCCATATGTTGAACCAATATAAATTGTATTCAAGCCTCAACTTATTGTATTCAAATAGAACCATTACATGACTAAGACTTAATAAAAGCAAAAGTACATAATACCTCACTTCCTACTACATTGTTCTAACGCTCAAAATAGACTAACTATAAATAGACTCATGTTTGGAACGCTCTTCACTCGGACGCATTCCCATCCTCGACTTGCTCTTCCTCTTGAGCTTCATAGTCACCTAGATTGGGTAAAAGTAGGGGATGATCAAACTAGCCCAGTAGGATTTATATCTCAATGTGCGGGCAATGATATAAGTGATTAACATTTTAGAACTAGGCAAGTACGATGAATGATATGCAAGTACGAATAAAACTCGTTAAAACATGATATATAAAACAAGCTAGATGGAGTGAACAAGATAGAACAAGATGACAAAATGGAACTGGCAATAGATCACTTTGTACAAGCACGTGAGATTTCACTCGATGTCAATAGCTTTCAAGAACGCAAGATATCACTAATTGCATTAAATGCAGGATGGCCATATCACGCAAGCAAGCAAACACGCACGAGCACGATCAAGTAACACTAATCAGGCACGTAGACACTAATGTACACTGAGAAAGATCCATCAAGAATGTACACTAGGACACGTGTATGTGGTATTGTATCTATCATTCAACATGCACGCACGATTTCCCAGCGCAGATGCAACGCCAGTAATCATTATACCCCATGGTTAACAGTATATCTATGACTCGCCGTCATTGGGGCTACATTGGAGCCCTTGGACACACGCCGTGCCCTGTCAGCATCTCACTTAGATTTTTAATGTAGATACCCACAGTCATTAAGAATGGCCAATGAGAGTTTCAATAAGTAAGCATGTGTAATGTCATGTTCATGATGATGAGGAGAACAAGTAGTAAGTAATGGAACATGATTTCACGAGTACAATGGTAGAGAGATAAATTCGGCAGCATAACGGTACGATTCATACTTTCGTTCAATCTTTACATTAATGGCTTCAGTCCAGTTTGTAAGTCTCACTCATGAGTACAAGAAGAGAAAGGAAGTGCACGCTATCTCCAAGGAACTTCAATGGTACAACCAACTCGTCGGCCATGTGGAATCCATGGTCAGAGGAGATTTACGGAGGCCTTGGTGAAAAGGTCGCTAGTCTACCGATTCAGAATGACCGGTAGAGAGTTTCCAATTTCCCAGAAAAGGCTGCCTAAAAGTGCTAGTGTGTAGTGCGGTACGTGTGTCTCAATTCACAAACCATCGGTCTCAAACTCGCAGGAAGCACTAGACAATAAATATGGAATAAAACTATGCACTTTAACTCATCATGGTTTGCAAGATTTTATGATAACCATTATCATTTAAATGTGGAAGAACAGTAGGAAGATTAAATCACAAGTAGCACGAATGGATCATAACATTTAAGGAGCACTCAGAATAGCATTCATGTAATTAAAGCTTTTAATGGGTTTAACACTTTTTAAGTCATTAAATAACAATCATGTAATGATCAGACCCAAGACATGCAACTTACACAGTAAATATCATATTTAAACAGATCTTGGGTATATGCGGAAAACTATGCAGGAAAACGTTGTTTCAGGTAAAGTCCTGAGATCGCGACATATCCCTATAAGGAAGGCGACAGGGTGTCAGATTGCGACAGGAGAAGGGCCGCGAAGAGATGGCTAGAAGGCGACAGGGGGTTGTGAAGAAGGCGACATGTCTGTCAGATCAGGCAACCAAATAGCGACATAGTACATGTCGCATTTCAGAAGGCGACCACAAGGCTGTCGCAACAAGCCCTCTGAAAGCGACATATCGAGCCGTCGCATTCACAGGGTCTGCGCCAGATCCTGACAGAGCAAGGACAGTGCCTTGGATTGCGGACCAATCTTTCCTTCTTTTGACACAGGGTTGTTCTAAAATAGAGAACAAATTGCACGGTGCATGAAAAATAACGAAAGTAGTTTTAAAATAACCTAGACATACTAGGGTACTTCTAGTAATTCGGAATTGGACAATAAATATGGTTTCGATAGGCTTTGATCACGGGGAACACAAGGTCAGAACAAGGGTAACTTGAAGACGTAGTTCTATGCAGCAACCTATTACCACGCTTATAACTCTCTAACTAATGAGATTTAGACAAAACGTCCAACATGAAACCTAACTAGGACATCATTAGAATAACTTTCATGTTATGACTTTTCTCTAATTCGGTCTTAAAACACGTGCAATATATTAAGAACAGGAAAAACTCTAACAGTGCGCGACTTTGGAAAAACGCTTATAAATCAAGATCTACTAAATGAAATTCGGTGAAACCAGTGGGAAATGAAAGTTAACTTGATGCTCTACACATTGGTATAGTATATGTTAAGGTTTGGCCCGAGAAAACCTACTTATGGGTTGAAGAAGTCCCGTTACTCCAGAAAACCAGTGTTCAGACCACTTGGAGGAAAACGCTTACTACTCCGTGTATACTGCATGGAATTTGGACATTCCACTTGGTTAGAACGTAGACTTGACCCTATTTCCAGGGGTATAGGCCTTGCAAGGTTTGGTTTAGGTTTGACTCACCTTTGGTCGTCTTCAAGAGAGGGGTTTGTGCAGGTCGCAGCAGACGAGAAGGGGAAGAAGAATGGCTTCTTGTGGTCGTTCCACAGCTCCTCAGCCACCAAGAGCTCCTCCACACGACCCTAGAAAGTTCTAAATTCGTTCCTAGGGTTTGGGTGAAGAGTATTTAAGTAACCATGGTGTTTAGGAGTCCTATTATAACTAGGAAAGGAGGGTTTCAGGATGGGCATGTTTGGTTTCCTATTTTTGATGATTTCCTCCTCCTTGAGTGTGTGAGGCATTAGGAAACATCCCCTCATAGTTAGGCACGAATTTGGGTTGCCATGAATGCATGATTGCATCCCAATTCAACTCTAATTGCCTCTTTTTAATTTTAGCTTATTTATGGTTACGAATTTCTATGTATTTTCTAGCTTTATTTGATTTTTGGGCCAAATGGTCCATTGGCCCATTATGATAATGGGTCATCAATATATAATGTTGGAAGTCTCCCCAACATTTTTATTTAATTTATGGTTGCATCGCATTTTTGTGTTAACGATTTTCCGACTTGTCTCCTAAATTGATAATTAGCCACAATAACTCTTAAACCTAGTCCGAATGATTTTAGTGACTCAAATTCTCGATGGGTCATTAGAAGATATTATTGGAAGCCCATATATGATTTTTATTTAATTTTCTGACTCATTCAAGTACGTGTGATAATGATTTCCGACTTATTCATAAATTACAATAATAAGTCGCGAAACACTTTAAACTTGGCTAATCCAATTTTTCATGGCTCAAGTTTCTTGGTGGAACATTTACTAATAATGTTTGGGGTTGATTTATAATTTTCACACGGAATTTTCCGATGTGTTTTAGCACATACGATAATGATACGTATGTTTTAAATACTGTTATAATGGAAATTATTTATTTCCATTTAATTGAATTTTATATAATTGAAATTTTCGGGGTGCTACACCCTCCCCCACTTAAGAGATTTGGTCCCCAAATTCAGGGATCATTAATTGGCTTTTGATAGTTATGATTATTGAACTCGTTTCAGTTTTACATCCTATAACTTGTTTCCAAATCGTGGATGCTAGTCCAACATCCACACCTATAGCCATCCGCACTATCGGTTGGTTCCTTCCACTCCTGTTTTCTTTCACGGTTGATATAACTCCATCTTAATCCTTCAGATGAACTATGGTATAATGACTAGATTATTCCTTTCTATTTCTCCTTAATGATCTCCCCCACTTAGAAATGTACCAATAAGGAAATCATCAATCTATAGGTTTAATGATCATACCTCCATCCGGGAGTTCCGCTGGAGTTATTGCATTCACACGTCCTTGATGCTTTACCACCCCTTGGTTCCTTCCAACTTGGTCTTTTAGCATGGGACAGTTGGGAGGCGGTGGTCGCGACTCCCGCATCGCAGGCAAGCTCTTGCCTTCTTCCAGCACTCTTCTGCTCTATGTCCAAGCTTATTGCAAAAGTTACAATATTCCACCGTCTTTGTTTCTTCTACTTTGATCTTTTCTCCACGCCATGTCCTTCCAGTGGTTGGCCTTTTGTTGTGTTGGCGAAAGTTCCAGTTGTATCTACTGATCCTCTTTTTATAAATGTTGGCTTTGAGATGTCTTTCCCCCTCATGCCTTCTACTTTAGCCATGGTGTCTTCTACTAGTTGGGCTCTTTGGACCATCTCAGTGTAGGTTTGAATGTTGTGTGGTCTGAGCCTTTCAATGAACATGGGTCTGAGCCCATCCATGAAACGGTTAGCCTTTAATCTTTCCGTTCCCACCAAGTGTGGGGCATACACAGCCAGACGCGCGAACTGAGCCTCATACTCAGCCACAGACATCCCTTTCTGTTTTAGTGCGGCAAACTCTGCTGCCTTCTTCTTCTTGACTCTCTTAGAGAAATACTTTCCTCGGAATATCTCCAGGAATCGGCCCACTCCAGTTCAGCTATATTAGGCAGGTGGGCCGATGTGGCCTTCCACCATGCTCGGGCATCTTTGGTAAAAATTGAAAAGTGGCCAGTACCACCTTCTCCCTATTAGTGCATTGCATTACTTGGAATATCCTTTCTATTTCTTCCTGCCAGTTTTCTGCCTCGTCTGGGTCAGGGGATCCAGAGAAACGAGGAGGGTTTAAACTCCTAAAATTGCGGTGCAGGTCACCGGCTCCATTCCTTGCAGCTCCAGCTTGATTTCCCGCCTGAACTACATTTTGTAGTGCCTGAGTAAGTCCAGCCATAGTGTCTTGCATAGCTTGCCACTGTTGCGAGCCATTGCAGTTGAGTAAGAGTGTTATGAGGGTTCCTGAGAAAAGGATGGAAACCAATTAATGTCTCTAGATACATTATAAGAGTCAATGGGTAGGAGTGTTTAATTCTTTCTAACATATTCCCAGTCTCTACCCATTCTCACCAGGTACTGTATTTAATTTTCATGACCTAGGTTCCATAGGTATCTCCTATTCCAGAGACATATCCTATTTGGTATTCCTAGGCTCTGATACCACTAAACTGTCACGTCCCGAGAATACGCAGCAGATATTATTAATTAATTCGAGTCGATATTTCGAGACGTGGACAGTCGACAAATAAGTCTCTAGCTAGCACGCACTAAATGTGTATCAACACAACATCATAATAGGGCCCATATGGTGAACTCAATATAAATTGTATTCAAGCCTCAATTATTGTATCAAATAGAACCCATTACAGGATAAGCTTAATTAAAAGCAAAAGTACATAATACTCACTTCCTACACATTGTTCTAACGCTCAAATAGACTAACTATAATAGACTCATGTTTGGAACGCTCTTCACTCGGACGCATTCCCATCCTCGACTTGCTCTTCCTCTTGAGCTTCATAGTCACCTAGATTGGGTAAAAGTAGGGGATGAGAAACTAGCCCAGTAGGATTTATATCTCAATGGTGGGGCAATGATATAAGTGATTACATTTTAGAACTAGGCAAGTACGATGAATGATATGCTAGTACGAATAAAAACTCGTTAAAACATGATATATAAAACAAGCTAGATGGAGTGAACAAGATAGAACAAGATGACAAAATTGAACTGGCAATAGATCACTTTGTACACAGCACGCGAGATTTCACTCGATGTCAATAGCTTTCAAGAACGCAAGATATCACTAATTGCATTAAATGCAGGATGGCCATATCACGCAAGCAAGCAAACACGCACGAGCACGATCAAGTAACACTAATCAGGAACGTATAGACACTAATGTACAACGAGAAAAGATCCATCAAGAATGTACACTAGGACACGTGTATGTGTATTGTATCTATCATTCAACACACACGCACGATTTTCCCAGCGCAGATGCAACGCCAGTAATCATTATACCCAGGTTAACAGTATATCTATGACTCGCCGTCATTGGGGCTAGATTGGAGCCCTGGGACACCGCCGTGCCCTGTCGCATCTCACTTAGATTTTTAAATGTAGATACCCACAGTCAATTAATAATGGCCATGAGAGTTTCAATAAGTAAGCATGTGTAATGTCATGTCATTGATGATGAGGAGAACAAGTAGTAAGTAATGGAACATGATTTCACGAGTACAATGGTAGAGAGATAATTCGGCAGCATTAACGGTACGATTCATACTTCGTTCAATCTTTACATTAATGGCTTCAGTCCAGTTGTAAGTCTCACTCACGAGTACAGAAGAGAAAGGAAGTGCACGCTATCTCCAAGGAACTTCAATGGTACAACCAACTTGTCGGCCATGTGGGAATCCATGGTCTAGTAGTAGATTTACGGAGGCCTTAGTGAAAAGGTCGCTAGTCTACGTCTCGGATTCGGATGACCGGTAGAGAGTTTCCAATTTCCCAAGAAAAGGCTGCCTAAAAGTGCTATGTGTGTAGTGCGGTACGCGTGTCTCATTCACAAACCATCGGTCAACTCGCAGGAAGCACTAGAAATAAAATATGGAATAAAACTATGCACTTTAACTCATCATGGTTTGCAAGATTTTATGATAACCATTATCATTTAACGTGGAAGAACAGAGGAAGTAAATCACAAAGACACGAAATGGATCATAACATTTAAGGAGCACTTAGAATAGCATTCATGTAATTAAAGCTTTTAAATGGGTTTAACACTTTTTAAGTCATTAAATAACAATCATGTAATGATCAGACCCAAGACATGCAACTTACACAATAAATATCATATTTAAACAGATCTTGGGTATATGCGAAAACTATGCAGGAAAACACGTTGTTTCAGGTAAAGTTCTGAGATCGCGACATATCCCTATAAGGAAGGCGACAGGGTGTCAGATTGCGACAGGAGAAGGGCCCCGAAGAGATGGCTAGAAGGCGACAGGGGGTTGTGAAGAGGCGACATGTCTGTCAGATCAGGCAACCATATAGCGACATAGTACATGTCGCATTTCAGATGGCGACCACAAGGCTGTCGCAACAAGCCCTCTGAAAGCGACATATCGAGCCGTCGCGTTCATAGGGTCTGCGCCAGATCCTGACAAGCAAGGACAGTGCCTTGGATTGCGGACCAGTCTTTCCTTCTTTTGACACAGGGTTGTTCTAAAATAGAGAACAAATTGCACGGTGCCTGAAAAATAACGAAACCAGTTTTAAAATAACCTAGACATACTAGGGTACTTCCAGTAATTCGGATTGGACAATAAAGATGGTTTCGATAGGCTTTGATCACGGGGAACACAAGGTCAGAACAAGGGTAACTTGAAGACGTAGTTCTATGCAGCAACCTATTACCACGCTTATAACTCTCTAACTAATGAGATTTAGAACAAACGTCCAACATGAAACCTGAGGAGGACATCAATTATAATAACTTTCATGTTATGACTTTCTCTAATTCGGTCTTCAAACACGTGCAATATATTAAGAACAGGAAAAACTCTAACAGTGCGCGACTTTGGCAAAACGCTTTAAAATCAAGATCTACTAAATGAAATTCGGTGAAACAGTGGGAAATGAAAGTTAACTTGATGCTCTACACATTGGTATAAGATATGTTAAGGGTTGGCCTGAGAAAACCTACCTTATGGGTTGAAGAAGGTCTGTTACTCCAGAAAACCAGTGTTCAGACCACTTGGAGGAAAACGCTTACTACTTCGTGTATACTGCATGGAATTTGGACATTCCACTTGGGTTAGAATGTAGACTTGACCCTATTTCCAGGGTATAGGCCTTGAAAGGTTTGGTTTAGGTTTGACTCACCTTTGGTCGTCTTCAAGAGGGGGTTTGTGCAGGTCGCAGCAGACGAGAAGGGAAGAAGAACGGCTTCTTGTGGTCGTTCCACAGCTCCTCAGCCACCAAGAGCTCCTCCAAACGACCCTAGAAAGTTCTAAATTCGTTCCTAGGGTTTGGGTGAAGAGTATTTAAGTAACCATGGTGTTTAGGAGTCCTATTATAACTAGGAAAGGAGGGTTTCGGATGGGCATGTTTGGTTTCCTATTTTTGATGATTTCCTCCTCCCTTTGAGTGTGTGAGGCATTAGGAAACATCCCCTCATAGTTAGGCACGAATTTGGGTTGCCATGAATGCATGATTGCATCCCAATTCAACTCTAATTGCCTCTTTTTAATTTCAGCTTATTTATGGTTACGAATTTCTATGTACTTTCTAGCTTTATTTGATTTTTGGGCCAAATGTGGTCCATTGGCCTAATTATGATAATGGGTCATAAATATATAATGTTGGAAGTCTCCCAACATTTTTATTAATTTATGGTTGCATCGCATTTTTGTGTTAACGATTTTCCGACTTGTCTCCTAAATTGGATAATTAGCCACAATAACTCTTAAACCTAGTCCGAATGATTTTTAGTGACTCAAATTTCTCCATGGGTCATTAGAAGATATTATTGGAAGCCCATATGATTTTTATTTAATTTTCTGACTCATTCAAGTACGTGTGATAATGATTTTCCGACTTATTCATAAATTACGATAATAAGTCGCGAAACACTTTAAACTTGGCTAATCAATTTTTCATGGCTCAAGTTTCTTGGTGGAAACATTTAGTAATATGTTTGGGGTGATTTATAATTTTCACGGAATTTTCCGATGTGTTTTAGCACATGCGATAATGATACGTATGTTTTAAATACTTGTTATAATGGAAATTATTTATTTCCATTTAATTGAATTTTTATATAATTGAAATTCCGGGGTGCTACAAGTATTTTTCGCATGCAGGGCTTCTTGTAGTAAAGCACGTCAAGATGGATCTGTCAATGTGTCAGAAGGATAAAAGATTTAGAAGATCTTTCCCTGAAGGTGTAAGGATCATCCAAGCATCTATGGTTGCAGGCTCACCTCTCCATGCCTACGACCAGTCTCTCTAACGTGCATGAAGCTGTGAGACAACAGGCATCTGAATGGCTACTACAACGGTCAAAATAATACCCAGAAGATAAATAGAAGACTGATGACTCCATGCAAGATGATTAATTGTGAATTTTTGAGTCTTCGAAAAGCTTGAAGCCATAGTCTCTTGAAAAGAAACAAGAGCAAGCTCGTCCACTCCAACCTTCCATAGCTCTTAGCTCTCAGAGTTCATTCTATTTTTCTTTTGAGAGCTAGCATAGGTCTGAGAGAGAGAGAGTTCATTCAAGATTATTGGTGTCTCTCAGACTTCGCCTCAGATCAAGCATTGTCTATAAGCTTGGTCTTGGGCCCTTCTCTTTCAACAAGATTGTTGTGGGCTTTCCTCTTCGGGTGTGTAAGAGAAGACCTGTGGAATCAGGTGGTGTAATTCCTCTTCTGGTAGAGAAGAGAAAGCCAGCTGTTGCTGGATGTGTAAGTGTCCATAAGGGGGACTGTACCCTGGTTAGTAGAAACCCAAGTTGTTACTTGGGACTGACGTAGGACTCCTTGGTATAGGAGGTCCGAACTAGGATAAAATTTCTTGTGTTTTTGTGTGATGCTTACTTGTCTTTATTCTGCACTAACTGTTCAACTTAGCATTTTCTGTCAAGCATTTTATTTACAGGTATTTGTCTAAAAGCTTTTTAGCAATCCATTCACCCCCCCCCCCTCTGGGCTTCCTATCTGGGCAACATACTTTATCATTTTATCAAGGATGTTTTTTCAGAAAGTCCCTTGAACAGAAGATATGCAATATGATCAATAAGATTTCATCAATGAAAATAGCTTGATAAACATAATAGACATCTTATTGAAATAGCATTCGATATGATAAAGCCATCAATGTTCATATAGGCAATCGATCTTTAAGTATAAGGCAATCGTTGTGAAACTTTGACTATAGAGAAGTCGGAGTAGAATCAGTTTGATCATCAATTGATATCACACTTCGACTTCTTAAGAGTCGGAGTGCTGTTGGATCGAGATGGAGCTTTAGATGTCCTAGAGGGGGGGGGGGGGGGGTGAATAGGACTTCTTGCACTTTAAAACTTTATCTGAAAATAGATAGCACTAGATAGTATCGTTAGTACTTAGTGTCATGTGTGTGAAACAAGTGTAAACTTGGCGGAAACAATCACACAAGTGCACAAAGGATTTATTCTGGTTCGGCCCTTCCAAATAGAAATCCCACATCCAGTCCCCAAGAACCCCTTGGGATTTTCACTAACTTCCAAGAACACTTGGCCTTCTCTCAACTAGAGAGGTATTACAACCCACTTGCTCCCACGCAAGTCTTCCCTTCACAGAGGGGTAATACAACCACCTACCACCATAGGTCTTCCCTTTATAGAGGGGCACTACAGGGAGCAAACCCCATGTTGGTTTCTTACACATAAATGAACAAAGTGTGTGTGCTCAGAAGGATGAGCAAACACAGAAGATCAAAAAGAGATTACAATAGGATTGAAAGCTATAACTCTTTCTGACTCTAAGAAGGTGGACTGAGAAAATCTAGAATGCAAATGCCATTTAAGAACACTTGATAGTAAGAGAGCAGCAGGCTCTCTTCAGATCTTGTAAGCTCTTCTCTTTTCTGTGTGTGGAGACTTTTCTTCTCTTCTTTTGTGGTTCTGTATACTCACGCGCCTATCTTGTGTATTTCAAACTTCAGTTTCATAAATAGCCTTCAGAACTTCAGCTTCCCGTTTAAAAGAAACCATTTGAAAATAGTCGTTTGAATTTGAATATTGGGTATTGAGACTTGAGACAGCTAAGATGTCCATCATCAGATTATCAGACAGCTTGAGACTACTTGTCTTCTGTCTTTTGAGTCTCAACGGCTTTAGGCTATAGAGATAACTGCATGACTCTTCTTTAGATATCTTTTCTTGAATTTATGCAAGCACCATACCATGTCTTTTCTTTTTCTCGGGGTTAGTCTTGTGAGATATAAAATAATATAAGGTAAGGGACATGTACTTTCTAACATATATCTATTAGTTCCAGACAGACAGTCTATCCTTTGGACAGTACAAAGTTAGGTGAGCATTCAAGAGGAATGGACACCTGCTTGGCACGTAGTATAGCTGCAAAGGACTTTTCTTTAAAATCTGGAAACCTGGCATTCTGAAGCATGCTAACACATGTCTTTGGAAGGCACGTAGCATTCTAAAAAGGATAAACTATGAAACTGATATTTTGAAATGACATGAAGAATAAAATAAAAGAATATAGAAGTACAAAGCTCATTTAACTATTATCATTTAGATAACAAAAAATTACTACAGTGTGGATTAGTGTTCATCTATACTTCATTGAATAATTCCATAAGAATTAAAACATTAATCGCACTAATAATAGATTAATAGTTCTGCCAAAATAATAACAGTTACTTAAAAACATCTAAGTACCATTGATCAACAAAATAGTAGTAATCGATGTGAGATATAGAAGCAATTGATGTTTGATTAAAGGTAATCATTGTAAAAGACATTGATGTTTGAGACAATGGATATTTAAGTGAAGCAATCGATGTTTAAATATAATAGTAATCGATGTTTGAGACAATCGATGTTCTAAGGTAATCGATATTGAAGCAATCGATGTTTAATATAATAGTAATCGATGTTTGAGACAATTGATGTTCTAAGATAATCGATGTTGAAGTTAAAAGACAATCGATGTTTAATTAGAGGTAAGTCTGAGACAATCGATGTTCTATGTAATCTATGTTTAAGTGAAGCAATCGATGTTTGAAGGTAATCGATGTTTTCAGATAATCGATATAATCAATCAATTGTGAAAGTAATCGATGTTTAAACATAATCGATGTAGAAGCAATCGATGTTAATCTTCAATAATCGATGAGATATTAAAATAGTAATTGATGTGTCAGAATAAGACAATCAATATACATAACAATAATCGATGTTCAGGTGTAAGAGCAATCGATGTTCAAAACTGGAGACAATCGATGTTTAAGTAAACTAGCAATCGATGTCAAAGTAACTGCAATCGATGTTCAAGTGAAAAACAATCGATATATAAGCCAATCGATGTTCTAAGGTAATCGATATGAAATAATAACAATCGATATGTAATAACAGTAATCAATACAGGCAATCGATACTTAAGTGTAAGAGCAATCGATGTTCTAAGGCAATCGGTATGTAACTTCGACTGTAGGGACATCGTAGTAAGACATTGATTGGTGGCCTTTATATGTCAATCGGTACCTAACTTCGACTTCATTAGAGTCACAGTGAGACTTCAAATTGTATCTCACTTCGACTTCTTGTAAGTCGGATTTGTACATATTATTCATCAATCAATATCATACTTCGATTTTTCAAGAGTCGAAGTGTGACCAGTTTGTTCAACAATCAGTAGCACACTTCGACTTCTTGAGAGTCGGAATCAGTATGATATATATGTATGTATACATTGTGTACTTTGAAATTTTTATTAATAAAATTGACAGTGTTCGACACGTAGGTTTAGTGTGTCGACACCAACTGACTGTAAAGGATATATAGTAAATACATGTATGCCTTTGTTTTATCCATTAATTTTCATACAAAATAAAGAGTGGTATAATTAAATAATTTTTTACTAAAAAGATTTTGTTATAATCAAAAACATTAATAAGCATTTGTAAAAGATAATTGCACAACAAGTGGGTCTCCGGTTGTTCAACAATTGGTATTTAACTTCGACTTCTTGGAAGTCAGAGTAAGACCAGCAATCGATATAAAATGTTCAGTAATCAATATTTTACAAAACAATCGAATGAGATTTTCAGTTTGACTGGCTACTTCGATGGCCACAATACAACGCAATCGGTCGAAGTTGAACTTCGAATATGACTAAGTAGAACTTTGTATATGACGAATTTTAACTTCACATAGAATGAAAAACAACGAAATCAATCGAAGTGAAGCTTCGTATATGACTTTGCATATGACGAAGTAGAACTTCATATATGACGAGGTGAACTTCGACTGTTCACAACAAAAATGCGCATGACGAAGTGAATCTTCGTATATGACGAAGTAGACTTCGGATATGACGAAGTAGAACTTCGGTTATGACGAAGTTGGCGTGGACTGATCAAGAAGCAAAATATGTATGACTTTGGATGATGAAGTTTAAAAGCTATAGAAGATGAAACTTGACTTCGATTGAAACTATGAAAAGATTATCAGTTATGAAAAACATGAACTTATGAATGAAAACATTAAATGACAACAAAGACTTATAAACAATTGAACACCATCTAGTGGACTTAGAAATACTTAGAATACTTACAATGGTGATCCTGACGTATTTTTTATTTCCTTTGAGTCTTCTATTGACAGACTTAACCAAAATGGTAAACACATGATTTTGATAAATATATAAATATTCTGATAAGTTTTGTTATCACCAAAATATATAATCATGGAGATAAAGGAGTCAACACACTGTGCCGTCGGTGCCCCCGAACACGGTCCCCGAGGTCACGGTGTTGGCGTCGTCAGTTAGGTCAACCCTTGGGCCTATCAATCTCAAGTAGCAGCCGGCGCCATTTCCCTCGACCGATCTTGAGGTCGCTTCCTGGGGCCTACATGTAGTTCATGCAGACGTCAAGGTGAAGATGTCAGCCCTCCATGCCCCCGACCTTATCAAGGGCATCTACCGATCACAGCAAGAGCCGCTCGCCATGTTCTGCGCTCTTCTCCAGAAGGTCGACAAGAGGTGCCAGAGTGCCGAGGCGACGCTCGTGGCAATGGAGAAGAAGGCCTTGGAGGCATCGAAGGAGGCCGTAGTTTCCAAGAGGAGGTCGTCGAAGCCTTGCGACATGAGGCTAACGTAGTGAAGCAGGCGACCACCATGGAGAAAACAGCCGAGGAGCTATCAAAGGCCCTTGACCAGGCAAAAGTGTAGCTAGAGGGCGAGAAAGTGGCCTTCGAGACTTAGGTCATCCAGGAGTGGGCGCATGCTATCGCCAAGTACCGGGTGTTAGAGGAACTCTGCAAGGAGGTCGATTACCTGTACTCAGGCGGCCCCGAAGTCTATACGAAGAGGGTCCATAAATGGTTCCCACACCTCTTCTTCCCCGAAGTGGCAAGGACAACGCTCCTCAAGCATTCGAGGGGGATGCAGTTGCCGATGTGCATGATCCAAGCGTCGGTGACCCGAGCCTCGAGCTAGAGCTAGATCCCTAGGCCACGAGGCCCCCCCTCTAACCCTTTTATGTATTTACTCGCCTAACTTCTTATCCTCGGCCTATAGCCGAGGACTTTTGTACATCACGGCCACAAAGCCGAGCTATGCAAATAACCTTTTGCCTCAAAACATCCTATTAGAATTGTTACAAACATAGCCGAGATGATGCACGCACGACCCATCACGTCGGTAAAGACCGACGTGATGCCCTTGGGCTGCTCTCCCTTCGGGCAATCGAGATGGTGCATTCACGACCCATCACACACATGACCGAGCTCGCGTACGACCCGTCATGTCGGTAAAAACTGAGGCGATGCCTTTGGGCTGCTCACCTTTCGCATAATTGAGACGGTCCACGCACGACCCGTCACACACACGATCGAGACAGTGCTTACGCGTGACTCGTCACGTCGGTAAAAACTGAGGTGATGCCTTTGGGCCGCTCGTCTTTCACATAATCGAGACAGTGCACATGCGACCCGTCACACACACAATCGAGATGGTGCTCGCACTTTGACCCGTCACGTTGGTAAAAAAATGAGGCGATGCCCTTGGGCTGCTCACCTGACACATCATCTGACTCACATAATAAAATTTGCTTTCATTATGGAAAATAATAACCTAGATGCTAGACATTCTGTGTCCGGAGAATCGTTGATCCATCCAATCGGGACAATTGATAGGCTCTGTGCCCTTGGTCCCTGACCACCCTGTACTGACCTTCCCAGTTCGGGAATAGCTTACCCATAGCTACTCTCAGATCCGAGACAACTATCTTGCACAAAACAAGGCCACCGACACAGAAGTGCCTCGGACGTACCTTGGCCGAGAACACATGCCTTATCATCTGGTGGTACACTTTCATGCGGGCGGAAGCTCGTTCTCAATGCTCCTCGATAAGGTCCAGCTCAGTCTGGAGTGATTCCTCGCTACTTTCTTGGTCGGATCCCTCTACTTTTCCTAACGGCACGACCAGCTCTACCGGGGTCACCGTTTCCACTCCGAAAGCGAGCAAGAATGGGGGCTCCCCAGTCGCTTCTCGGGGTGTGGCTCGATATGCCCATAGTACGTGATTCAACTCGTGAGCCCACCGACCCTTGAAGTCATCGAGTCATTTCTTTAGGCAACTGAGAAGATTTTGATTTGTTACCTCAGCTTGGCCATTCACTTGGGGGTGAGCGACCGAGGTGAACCAGTGTCAGATGCCGAGCTCGGTGCAATTGCGATGAAACCTAGCGTTGTCGAACTGCTTCCTATTTTCAGTCACAATCACATGGGGTAGCCCAAAGCGGCACACTATATTCTTCCATACAAACCCCCACGCATTGACATCCGTGATCTGCACTTGCGGTACCACCTCGACCCATTTGGTGAAGTAATCAACGGCCACAATGAGGAACTTCCATTGCCTCGACACTGGAGGGAACGGGCCTAGAATGTCCATTTCCCAGTGGGCAAAGGGCCACGAGGCCTACAGGGTAGCAAGGCTTGTCGGGGGTTTCCAGGCCACCTGTCCGAAGACTTAGCACTTGTGGCATCACTTGACGTATGTCTCGACGTCTCTCAGCATCCTCGGCCACTAGTACCCTTGGTGTGTTACTCGTTAGACTAGCAACCTAGCCCCCACGTGTCTTCCTTAGATTCCTTCATGAACTTCACGTATGATGTAAGGCCCTCTAATTTTCGTCGCATTAATTGTATTTGTGTGTGTATGTTTGTACTTGTGTATGTATGTACATAACTACGTACGCATTAATTAGTATAATTACGTGTGCGTGTGTTTATATTAAGTATAAATAATGTATGTATTGCATGATAATAGTTTGGATACAATACCGTATGTATATTGCATGTATATATGCATAGTATGCATGGTTTTCTGCATAATTTAGAGTTCTGGCCGAAGGCCACCTTGGCATCAAGCCCAGGCCGTTTAGGTGGTGTCAGCATCCGGACCTGAACGCCAACACTCATCCTGGCGTCCAGCGATATGGACGCCAATTTCTCAGACCTGCATGCGCAGCAGAGCTGCAAGCTTCTGAAACAAGGCATGGCCACCATTGGGGGATGTTCCCCAACGGCTCTGAGGGTGTCCCATCACCCTAGTGAGTGGGAGAGAGACCCTCCTTAATCCTGAACCTAAATTGGCCTCTCCCCACTATTCCCTTCACCCTTGCAAGAGGAGAAAAGAGGGAAAAAAACCCTAGGAGGAAAACTGTGAGAAAAACCCCATCTTAGCACCCTCAAATCCAACCCCATTGGAGCTTGATCTGGAGATCTACTGCGACAAGAGGAAGCTGGAGCAAAGGAGAAGGCTTCCCCATCGTCCCCTTGCTGTGGAGCTCGTCCAAGAACCCGGAGGAAGGTGACCTTGGAGGGAGTTCTGCAACTTTCTTGGGACTGCCAAGGAGGTCTTCACCAAGCCCTAGATCCCTTGGAGGAATTTTTTAGAAGGCAAGTAACCTATCTATGATGTCCCTGTATGAGTCTAAGTTGTTTCTATGATTTTTATGGAATTTTCCTCGAGTCCTAGACCCTCCAATTCACCCAAGATTCAAAGCTTGGGTCTGTGTTTCTGCACTGACCTGGTTCGACGGCAAGGTCCCTGGACGTCCAGATCATGATTGGCGTCAATCGACCATGCCGCTGACCGAGTCAGCGGCCAGAGACCGCCGCCAAGTTCTTCTGGACAGAACAGTGAGCTGTTCTGTCCCTCTTATACATTAACTTCGGTATGTTTTACGTGATGAGGATATATGGTAAACCTTATACTCTATGTATATTGTCCATTGTGGGGTGTGGATGAATGTGGTGTGATGGTGAATGTGGGAAATATTGTATCCCATGAATTGTGAGCATAACTTGTTGAAATTTTGCAAATTCCATGTTCCATGATTCGTATCAGTTGAAGGTCTTGGTTGTAGTCTGATCATGAAGGTTAGTGTGTCAGCATGTGTGTTTGAAATTTTGGTAAATTATCCATGTTTGTGTAAATTGCTAATAAAATCCGGTTCGGTAAAATAAAAGCATGTAAGAATGGTTGTGATGGTTTATCAGTAGGTGTATGATTTAGGGTAATCTGGTATTCTCAAATCATGCATATATCAGTGACCTTTGTTTAAATAGTAATTGGCAATTTGCAAGATGTGTTAAACCCCATGTTAAATTAAATTGTGAATGGCATGCTAATTAGGTATTTTATTTACTGTAAATTCCATGAAGCTCAGAAAAATCTGAAACATTGAGGGTATCATCTTGAACCCGAAAAAAACATGTGGTTAAAATTTTAGGTCAATTGGATCAGTAAATAAAAAGTTATGTATTTTTCATGTGAATGTGATAATTCGTGCATATGATCGTAATGTGATTAGATTTTGTTTAAACCCAACATGATTAGTGTGTTCACTATGTGTTAAACTCTTGAAACTCTGTAGTACCATGTTAGGAAAAATAGAGGTATTCATGTGAGTGAGGAAGTGAATGAGATGAAGTGTTATGTGTAAAACCAAGTGTAAAACGGTAAATGTGTAAATGTGTAACTGTGCCAATGTGACACTGCCTCCGTAGAGGGCAGTGGAGCTGTATCAGGGAAAAGTCCCCCTGAGAAAGTTCATTGTGTTAAGTGACCCTAAGGGCATTAGGGGGAAATCCTGGAGGTGGACAAGTACCACAGGTTAGGGTGGAGACTTGTTATCCCGGTCTGCGCAGTCCAAGAGTCGCCATTGGAATGCCTAGATGGCGTCTATGTGTAATGTGATGTGTATATGTCCTTCTTTGGTGGTTGGACTATGTGTCACGGCACCTAAAATGTGTAATGTGAAATGTGTAATGTGTATGTGTCCATGTGTAAATGTGTAAGTGACATGTGAATGTGTATGTATAAGTGAACCATGTGAAAGATGGAACTTGTGTAAAGAAAATGTGAAACTAAGAATGTGAAAATGTGTATAGAAACCCATGTGAGACAATTTGAAATCATGTGAATTCAGTAAATTCATGTTATTAGCATTATGTTTAATGTGCAAAGATGCTTAGAATCCATGATAGGGATAATTAGTGAAAACGGCACAAGATAGCATAAATGGTTGTTGATGTGATATGTTTTATGCATTGTTGTAGCTCTCATGCATAGGTTTTCAGCCATGAACCCATATGAAATCAGCAACCTAAAGCATGTGAAAAGGTTGATATATGTGTTTAAAATATGCAAAGTCCATGCTAGTTGTGTGTCTCTTTCATGTATGCATAACGTTCATGTTGATAGTTCTCATGTTTTAGCTCCTTAAGGATTTGAGTTCATGAGTAAATGGAATAGAGACCATGTGATAGGTGAATTTTATTTTAGAAATCTGAAAGCATGATTTATGTATAAAATTGGAGAACTTCATGGTAGGTTGAAAACTTGAAATGACTAGCATGCTATGTGTTGCTAATTGTAATGTGCATGTAGAACCACTAGGACTTATAAGTGTATATCATGAGTAGTGTTGCTTGCTGAGTCCTTAGACTCACTCCTTGCTTCGGCGTACAGGTGTAGTCGGTGACGTGGCACCTTTGGAGGAGGCAGTAGAGACGGACTCCGAGCGCGGAGACTAGCTAGTTTTTTTTGGAGTTCTTTGAGATTTGTGTGCTTCATAAGTATGTAACTTGAACATTGTATTAGAAGTATCTTGAAAAGGATGTATAAGTGTGACATTTGTATTTAATTTCAGCAGTTTAAATCATGTGGATTTTTAGTTCTTTTATGTTAATTGCGAACTGCATGTATGTTAATGTGGATGATGATGAATGAAGGCATTGGTCTTTTACTTCCGCTACTCTGTTGTATATTCGCGTGTATCTCAGCTGTTTGTATCGTTTGGGTAAATGTCCCATTGTGAGGACTCTCACTATACCGACGTGGGTTGGTACAACCGTACCGGTATAATGAGGGCCGTCACAGAGATTGGTATCAGAGCGACCGGTTGAGATTGCACATGAATATACCTAAGTCATCATCCCCATTGCATGCTAAGTATGTCCACATGTGTAGAAAACACTAATAAGAAGTGAAAGATAGATAACAAAATGTTTAGAGAAACTTAGTAACCTAGCTCTAATGGTGGCTGAAATTTTATTACAGCCATGGCTTCCCGTGGACGACGTGGAGGTGTGCCAGCTCGTGACGACGAGCAGAGGCGTGAGGAGCGGGTGGAGCAGCAGGCCCTGACCCCACAGGTCCTGTGCTTCCCCCACCACCGCCAGTGGACTATGGAGTATTCATGCAAGGTCTGGTGCAAGCCATGCAGACGCAGGCCCACACCCAGGCAGCACTCCAGGCCCAGTTGGAGGCCCAGGTAGAATAATGAAACAACCTAGTAGTTTGCTATTTAAACTGTGTGATATTGTGTTTATTGTATATTGTTATTGTTTAATGTAGCAGGCTCAGGCCCCAGCTCAGGACCATGGTGGACCTTCCATCATGGAGCGATTCAAGAGGATGGCCCCACCCTCTTTTAAGGGGGAGAGTGATCTGCTAATGGCAGAAAGCTGGATGAGGGAGACGGAGAAAATCTTCCGAGCTATCAGGTGTCCTGATGAGGATAAGGTGACTTTAGCCACCTACATGCTACAGGTATGTTTTAGTTTATGGTTGTATGTTGCTTGTCAAGTTAGAAATTGTTAGTTGGTGCTTATGAAGGTGTATTGCAGGAGAGAGCTGATGTATGGTGGTCCTCCCTACTACATTCATGCTTCGAGGACGGAGCGGTAGATGTGGCATGGGACGCGTTCGTGAGGCTCTTCCGAGCCAAGTTCGTCCCAGAGCATATCCAGGACAAGATGGAGCAAGAATTCCTTTCCCTGACGCAAGGATCAATGACCGTCCTGGAATACGAGGCAAGGTTTTTTGAACTTTCTAAATATGCACCGCATATAGTAGAGGATGAGCGCAGGAAGACCAAGAAGTTTGTGATGGGTCTCAAACCATCACTGAGGACGAGACTCGTGGCGTTCGACCACCGCACGCTAGATGAGGCCCTCAGCGCAGCCTGCAGACAGGAGGGAGAAATGGAGCAGTATCTGGAGGACAAGAAGGCTTCGCAGAAAGGCCGGCAGCGACAATCCAGCGGCAGGATAAGAAAAAACGTGTACCAGACACCGCAGAAATCAGTGGCAGTCAGCAACTCTCAGGTACCTTCTGTACGTTCCCCCGGTGCGAAGAAAGAGTGTCCCCATTGTGGGAAGACCCATGGAGGTTCCGAGTGCTGGTTAGTAGCGGGTAGATGCTTAAAGTGTGGGAGCAGCGACCACAAGATCAAAGATTGCCCAAGACTTCAGCAGGAGCTCAGCGTGGAGCGCCAGTACCAGCAGTAGCGGCAGCCGCGCCAGCTACAGGATGACCAGGAAGGCCTCGAGCCCCAGCTCGAGTGTTTGCGTTAGCTCGTGAGGACGCCGAGCAGGCGGAGCATGTCACCGAAGGTACAGTTTTACTTTTCGGTGTGCACGCTCGGGTTTTGTTTGATACGGGTGCTACTCACTCGTTCATTTCCGAGCGGTTCGCTAGGCAGTTAGCCCTAGAGTCAGGCATAGAGTCTGAGAAGTTAGAGGTCCCTTTGTCTGTGCACACCCCTGCGGGTAGGTATCGACTAGGAAGTGCATTCCGTCGTTACCTGTGTGCATTGAGGATAGATTCCTAGATGGGTGTTTCTTCTTGCTAAAGATGAAGGACTATGATTGTATCCTTGGTCTAGATTGGCTAGAGGAGCACTATGCGTTAGTGGATTGTCGTAGGAAGAAGATTGTTTTCCGCATTCTTGGTGAGGATGAGTTCTCTCATCCCTTGCCAAAGAACTTAGCGGGAAAGTTAGTTATCTCTGCCATGAAGGCGATGCGCATGGTGAACAAGGGTTGTGACGCATTTCTTGCCAGCGTTATGCTAGTACCCGAGTGCTAGTTCGTCACTGACTCTTGCAGAGATCGATGTGGTGCAGGACTTTCCAGATGTCTTTCCCGATGACTTGTCTGGATTGCCACCAGATAGGGAGATAGAGTTCACTATAGAGTTGCTTCCAGGCACCTCTCCTATCTCGAAGGCCTCATATCGGATGGCCCCTGCAGAATTAGCCGAGTTGAGGAAGCAATTGCAAGAATTGCTCGATAAGGGATTTTCGCCCTAGTGTTTCCCCTTGGGGCGCACCTGTATTATTCGTCAAGAAGAAAGACGGGTCACTTCGGTTGTGCATTGATTATAGGAAAACCAAGTGACTGTGAAGAACAGGTATCCCTTACCTCGGATTGATGATCTGTTTGACCAGTTGGGAGGCATCAGTCTTTTCCAAGATTGACTTGCGATCTGGTTATCATCATTTGAGGATTAGGAGTGAGGATGTGTCCAGGACGGCATTTAGAACCCGTTATGGACATTATGAGTTTTTGGTCCTTCCTTTCGGATTGACTAACGCCCCTGCAGCGTTCATGGATCTCATGAACCGGGTGTTTAGTCCGTATCTAGATAGCTTTGTTGTTGTGTTTATTGATGACGTGTTGGTCTATTCTCCGGATGAGCCACGCACATCAGCATTTGAGGTTAGTCTTAGAGGTTCTCCGTGAGCACAAGCTGTATGCAAAGTTCAGCAAGTGCGAGTTCTGGTTGCGCGAGGTTCATTTTCTCGGGCATGTTATCTCCGGCGTTGGTGTAGCTGTTGATCCAGCAAAATCCAGGCAGTTATGGATTGGAGATTCCCAGGACCCCTTTGGAGATTCATAGTTTCCTTGGGTTAGCTGGTTATTATCGGCGATTCATTGAGGGTTTCTCATCCATCGCCGCACCTTTGACAAAGCTGACCAGAAAGGGTGAGAAGTTCGTATGGTCTGAGACATGTGAGCGTAGCTTTCAGCTATTAAGGCTAAGCTTACTTCTGCTCCGGTATTGGTATTGCCTAGTGGTCTAGAGGGCTTTGCCATTTATACGGATGCATCTCAGATTGGTT
The DNA here is from genome assembly GCA_014218235.1 of Colocasia esculenta. Lineage (NCBI taxonomy): Eukaryota > Viridiplantae > Streptophyta > Magnoliopsida > Alismatales > Araceae > Colocasia > Colocasia esculenta. The sequence continues at coordinate 6,056 of JACBKR010002782.1, read as the reverse complement.
TAGGCTGTGTGCTCATGCAGCAAGAGAGGGTAGTGGCTTATGCTTCTCGTCAGTTGAAGGAGCATGAGAGGAACTATCCGACTCATGATTTAGAGCTCACAGCTGTGGTTCATGCACTAAAGATCTAGAGGCACTATCTTTATGGTGTCAGATTTGAGGTGTTTACCGACCACAAGAGCTTGAAGTATCTTTTCTCCCAAAAGGAATTAAACCTGAGGCAGAGAAGATGGATTGAGTTCTTGAAGGACTATGACTTCGACCTTCAGTATCATCCGGGAAAGGCGAACGTCGTAGCAGATGCTCTTAGTAGGAAGAGGTCTTCGCTCCAGCAGGATTGGAAGATGTTGGAGGATGCAGCGTGCTCTATGACCGAGTTAGAGCCATCGTTGTGTCAGGCTTTTGTAGCTCAGCTATCCCTTAGATCCTCAGTCTTGGATGAGGTGATTGAGCAGCAGAAAGCCGACCCTAGATTGTTAGAGTTAGTGGGTAAGGCGGGCATTGCTCGTGATGAGGACGTGTGATTAGATTTCAGCACCGTGTTTGTGTCCCCGATGTAGTAGATGTCCGTGAGCATGTGTTAGCGGAGGCTCATAGATCGCGATTCTCTATTCATCCGGGTAACTAAGATGTATCAAGACCTGAAGAGATCATTTTGGTGGTCCGGCATGAAGAAGGATGTTGCGGATTATGTGTCTAGATGTCTAGTATGTCAGCAGGTGAAAGCCGAGCGGCAGCGACCATCCGGTCTTATGCAAGGATGGATATCCCCGTATGGAAGTGGGAAGCTGTCACTATGGATTTTGTATCGGGTTTGCCTCGATCTAGAAGGGGCAATGACTCGATTTGGGTAGTTGTAGATAGATTCTCGAAGACTGCTCATTTCTTGCCTATGAAGAAGAAGCAGTCAGTAGAGAGTTTAGCTAGATTGTATGTTAGCGGTATCATTAGATTGCATGGTGTGCCGAAGTCGATCATTTCGGATCGAGATCCGAGATTTACTTCGAGATTGTGGAAGGGTCTTCAGGATGCGTTAGGTTCGGAGCTTAAGCTCAGTTCGGCGTTTCATCCCCAGACCGATGGACAGTCCGAGAGGACTATCCAGACGCTCGAGGATATGTTGAGAGCGTGTGTTCTGGATTGGAAGGATGATTGGGAGCGTCATTTACCTCTTGTGGAGTTCGCATACAACAACAGCTTTCATGCTAGTATTGGTATGGCTCCATTCGAGGCGTTGTATGGTAGGCCCTGCAGATCTCCTTTATGTTGGGAGGAGACTGGTGATAGGCAGTTGATCGGACCGGAGTTAGTTCAGGAAACTTCGGATAAGATTCAGCTTATCAGGAAAAGGCTTGTTGCGGCACAGGATAGGCAGAAGAGTTATGCCGACAACAGGAGAAAGGATTTGGAGTTCGAGGTTGGCGATCATGTCTTCTTGAAGATATCGCCACTCGTAGAGTTGTCAGATTTGGCAGGCATAGCAAGCTAAGCCCTAGATCATTGGCCCATATGAGATTCTCAGACGTTTGGGCAACGTGGCGTACGAGCTAGCTTTACCCCCAGCTTTGGCTAGCGTTCACCCGGTATTCCACGTATCTATGCTCAGGAAGTATGTCCGAGATCCGTCTCATATGATTAGTCATGAGCCAGTGGAGATCCAGCCAGATCTTTCGTATGTCGAGCAACCAGTAGCCATTCTTGACCGGAAGGTTCAGCATCTCCGGAACAAGAGTATTGCGTCGGTGAAAGTTCTATGGCGGAACTTCTCACGTGAGGAGGCTACGTGGGAGCTTGAGGATGCGATGAAGAAGAAGTATCCCCTTTTGTTTGAGTAGTGTCGTTCTAACTTCGAGGACGAAGTTTCTTTAAGGGGGAGAGGGTGTAAGGCCCTATAATTTTGTCGCATTAATTGTATTTGTGTGTGTATGTTTGTACTTGTGTATGTATGTACATAACTACGTACGCATTAATTAGTATAATTACGTGTGCGTGTTTTTATATTAGTATAAATAATGTATGTATTGCATGATAATAGTATGGATACAATACCGTTGTATATTGCATGTATATATGCATGGTATGCATGGTTTTCTGCATAATTTAGAGTTCTGGCCGAAGGCCACCTTGGCGTCAAGCCCAGGACGTTTAGGTGGTGTCAGCGTCCGGACCTGGACGCCAACACTCATCCTGGCGTCCAGCGATATGGACGCCAATTTCTCTGACCTGCATGCGCCAGAGCTGCAAGCTTCTGAAACAAGGCATGGCCACCATTGGGGGGATGTTCCCCAACGGCTCTGAGGGTGTCCCATCACCTAGTGAGTGGGAGAGAGACCCTCCTTAATCCTGAACCCAAATTGGCCTCTCCCCACTCTTCCCTTCACCCTTGCAAGAGGAGAAAAGAGGGAGAAAACCCTAGGAGAAAACTGTGAGAAAAACCCCATCTTAGCACCCTCAAATCCGACCCCATTGGAGCTTGATCTGGAGATCTACTGCGACAAGAAGGAACTGGAGCAAAGGAGAAGGCTTCCCCATCGTCCCCTTGCTGTGGAGCTCGTCCAAGAACCCGGAGGAAGTGACCTTGGAGGGAGTTCTGCAACTTCTTGGGACTGCCCAGGAGGTCTTCACCAAGCCCTAGATCCCTTGGAGGAATTTTTTAGAAGGCAAGTAACCTATCTATGATGTCCCCGTATGAGTCTAGGTTGTTTTATGATTTTTATGGAATTTTCTTCGAGTCCTAGACCCTCCAATTCACCCAAGATTCAGAGCTCGGGTCTGTTTTTTGCACAGACCTGGTTCGACGGCAAGGTCCCTGGACGCCAGATCATGATTGGCGTCCATCGACCATGCCGCTGACCCTGAGTCAGCGGCCAGAGACCGCCGCCAAGTTCTTCTGGACAGAACAGTGAGCTGTTCTGTCCCTCTTATACATTAACTTCGGTATGTTTTACGTGATGAGGATATATGGTAAACCTTATACTCTATGTATATTGTCCATTGTGGTGTGTGGATGAATGTGGTGTGATGGTGAATGTGGGAAATATTGTATCCCATGAATTGTGAGCATAACTTGTTGAAATTTTGCAAATTCCATGTTCCATGATTCGGATCAGTTGAAGGTCTTGGTTTTAGTCTGATCATGAAGGTTAGTGTGTCAGCATGTGTGTTTGAATTTTGGTAAATTATCCATGTTTGTGTAATTGCTAATAAAATCCGGTTCGGTAAAATAAAAGCATGTAAGAATGGTTGTGATGATTTATCTGTAGGTCTATGATTTAGGGTAATCTGGTATTCTCAAATCATGCATATATCAGTGACCTTTGTTTAAATAGTAAGTGGCAATTTGCAAGATGTGTTAAACCCCATGTTAAATTAATTGTGAATGGCATGCTAATTAGGTGTTTTATTTACTGTAAATTCCATGAAGCTCAGAAAAATCTGAAACATTGAGGGTATCATCTTGAACCTGAAAACAGCATGTGGTTAAAATTTCAGGTGATTGGATCAGTAAATAAAGTTATGTATTTTTCATGTGAAATGTGATAATTCGTGCATATGATCGTAATGTGATTAGATTTTGTTTAAACCCAACATGATTATGTGTGTCACTGTGTGTTAAAATCTTGAAACTCTGTAGTACCATGTTAGGAAAAATAGAGGTATTCATGTGAGTGAGGAAGTGAATGAGATGAAGTGTTATGTGTAAAACCAAGTGTAAAACGGTAAATGTGTAAATGTGTAACTGTGCCAATGTGACACTGCTTCCGTAGAGGGCAGTGGAGCTGTATTAGGGAAAAGTCCCCCTGAGAAAGTTCATTGTGTTAAGTGACCCTAAGGGCATTAGGGGGAAATCCTGGAGGTGGACAAGTACCACTGGTTAGGGTGGAGACTTGTTCTTCCGGTCTGCGCAGTCCAAGAGTCGCCATTGGAATGCCTAGATGGCGTCTATGTGTAATGCGATGTGTATATGTCCTTCTTTTGGTTTGGACTATGTGTCACGGCACCTAAAATGTGTAATGTGAATGTGTAAATGTGTATGTGTCCATGTGTAAATGTGTAAGTGACATGTGAATGTGTATGTGTAAAGTGAACCATGTGAAAGATGGAACTTGTATAAAAAAATGTGAAACTAAGAATGTGAAAATGTGTTATTGAAACCCATGTGAGACAAATTGAAATCATGTGAATTCAGTAAATTCATGTTATTAGCATTATGTTTAATGTGCAAAGATGCTTAGAATCCATGATAGGGATAATAGTGAAAACGGGCACAAGATAGCATAAATGGTTGTTGATGTGATATGTTTTATGCATTGTTGTAGCTCTCATGCATAGGTTTTCAGCCATGAACCCATATGAAATCAGCAACCTAAAGCATGTGAAAAGGTTGTATATTGTTTAAAATATGCAAAGTCCATGCTAGTTGTGTTCTCCTTTCATGTATGCATCGTTCATGTTGATAGTTCTCATGTTTTAGCTCCTTAAGGATTTAAGTTCATGAGTATTGAATAGAGACCATGTGATAGGTGAATTTTATTTTAGAAATCTGAAAGCATGATTTATGTATAAAATTGGAGAACGTTCATGGTAGGTTGAAAACTTGAAATGACTAGCATGCTATGTGTTGCTAATTGTAATGTGCATGTAGAAACCACTAGGACTTATAAGTGTATATCATGAGTAGTGTTGCTTGCTGAGTGCTTGGACTCACTCCTTGCTTCGGCGTACAGGTGTAGTCGGTGACGTGGCACCTTTGGAGGAGGCAGCAGAGACGGACTCCGAGCGCGGAGACTAGCTAGTTTTTTTTGGAGTTCTTTGAGATTTGTGTACTTCATAAGTATGTAACTTGAACATTGTATTAGAAGTATCATGAAAAGGATGTATAATGTGGACATTTGTATTTAATTTCAGCAGTTTAAATCATGTGGATTTTTAGTTCTTTTATGTTAATTGCGAACTGCATGTATGTTTAATGTGGATGATGAATGAATGAAGACATTGGTCTTTTACTTCCGCTACTATGTTGTATATTCGCGTGTATCTCAGCTGTTTGTATCGTTTGGGTAAATGTCCCACTGTGAGGACTCTCACTATACCGACGTGGGTTGGTACAACCGTACCGGTATAATGAGGGCCGTCATATGATCTCCTTGGCCTGTGAGTGACAGATGCAGTGAAGATGGAGAAATGCAAAGCACTTCCTATAGAGCACGTCGCCCATCAGGAAGAACCTTGGCGCTCACCTCCTAGTCTTCAGTGCTTCGTCTAGGTCCTTAAGGAGGTGGCCACTTCGGAGGTAACCGATGATCGGAGCCATCCAGCTTGATGGGAGGTCTGCATACTGCACCTCGGCCCTGGCCCCCACCGAGGCCCGCACTGCTCCTCAACCAATATCGAGCTCCCTAAGTACGTTTAAGATGCCGATGCATATTTTGCAGGGACGTCGGCCTGGATGTTGTCAGCCTTGGGAATTTTCTTCAGCTAAGCTGACTTAAAGCCCTCCATTAGTTTGAGCACTTCCCTCATGTACTGCTCTAGCTTTTCTTCTCGAACCTCGAAGTTTTTGGCGACCTAACTGACGACCAGTCGCGAGTCACTGAAGACTTCGACCCAAGTATCCCCAAGGTATTTCGCCATGCGGAGTCCCGACAAGACATCCTCTGTCACAACCCTGATGCGGAATATCACAATGTGAGGCAGTTGCAAGTGAGAGAGTATAAAGCGTATAATAGACATCAAACCATTGGACAATTGAATAACACTAAATCAAATGTATTTATTTAATAATTAAACTAATGTTTATTACAACCACTAATTCAGAGCCATTACTTAGGGCCCAATTGACATCATTACATTGAGGAAAACGTAAGGGATTAAACTAAGACTTCTAGTATAATGCTAATACGCCAGGTCACTTTTGAATCACTCCTGGTCACCCCCATCCTCGTGAGTGTAGTATCTTCCTTGGTCTCACTTGAGAACACATATTAAATAACACAGGGCGAGCGATAATGCCCAGTAGAACTTAAATCTCATGATCAGGCATGCATTAAATGATTAGT